>VXBB01024002.1:1781398-1842206 GCA_013399915.1 Illadopsis cleaveri
GAGCAGCGCGCCCCGGGCACCGCCGCTTTCCCTGGGCGCAGCTCGGTGTCGGGAAGAAAGCGCTGTCGGCGCGGAGCCGCCGCTCGCAGCAGCGCCGGACGCCGGGCGCGGGACGGACGGTACGGGCCGGGGGCTCCGTGCGGCGGGCGGGCTGCGGGGGGCGCGGGGTCCCTGCCCCGCCGAGCGCCGGGAAAAGGGAATGCATGGCGCAGTGGTCGAAACGCCGTGCGGTCCGTGTCATCTCCGGGGTGTGCGCTGAGGAGAGGGGTCGCTCTGAGTTAGGCGGTGTAATGGAAGATCTTTGTGAGTTGAGGGTTTGTTGGATTTTGCTTGTGTCAGGGATTACACCCCCGCCCCTCGCCACAGATTAAGAGTCACGGTAGTATTTTAGTTTCCTAACTAGTGTGTTTGGATGTGATCTGGGTATGGCGAGGTTTCTTATCTTACATTAAAATTGCTCTTGGATCAGTGAGTACTTTGTATAAGCTTCCATAACTTTTAGAAGGATAGAGATGCTGTCTTCAGTTACAAAGAGGGGAGGAGGTACGGGTTTGGGTTGTGTGGTTGTTTTATGTTTTTGGGTTTTTGGGGTTTTTTTTCTGGTTTTACTTTTACTTTGTTTTTTTACTCTCTGCTTTAAGAAAACAAACTGAACCACAGATACGACAAAGATTTTTCGGACCTTGTGGTTAGGATTGCTGGGGATTACATAGAAAACTTGTAGGGTTTTTGTTTGATTATTTATTTTGATCAATGGTTCAAGAGCCCTAGAAACAACGTATAAAGCCCTGCTTCCTAGACAGAGAAACTAACATAAAGCCACGCTGGCTGCAAGCTGAGGAGCAAGCTAAGTGTCAGACCTCGGGTGGATGAGTCTCAAGCATCCTGCTGTCCTCTGCTCCAGTGACCCTCCCTGTCGAGCTGATCACGTCGTGCAGCAAATTGGGACTTCACACCGGCAGGTCGGAGTGGAGGCAGGGCTTTTCTCGGAAGAGCAAAGCGCACAGGGGAGCCCTGACCCTGGTGTGAGGCTTTTTCCCAGCACAGGGAACTGCAGCACTGTCAGCTGGCACTGTTTTCCAGTAATGCTATGGAAATATGAAAATTTAAGCCACCAGCTCCTCAGGTAGCTTAAATCATCTAGGTTCAGATTTTGTTGGCAGGCGTAAAGGGATGTTATTGACTGGAAATATTTATGTACATCTTACCTGGAAACTATTGTTCATTCAAGAGTTGATATTAAGAAAAGTGAATCAACTTTATAGTGGTATCAGCTATAGATGCACTTTCTGAATTTTTGTTCTGAAATTATCTGGTTAGCTCATGCTCTTTCCACACAAGAGAGATGCATTTCAAAGGCCTAAAACTGTCATTTTTCTTTATGAAAGGTACTTATCTCTTGCTCTGAATCTGTTAAAAGAGATTTGCAAAAACAGGATCTATTAATTTAAGAAAGGCTAGGAGAAAGATAAGAGAAAGAACAAGGGGTGTGGCAAGGAAATTATGAAGTAATAGCTTTAAAGAAAAACACCTCTCTAGTAGAGCTTTGGACTGCCTATGAGAGGTAAGATTTCTTTCTAGATATTTGAGTCTCAAAATACTAAGCTGACAGCATCTCCTTAAAAATAATAGTGTATGTAGAAAATAGGTATGACTAGCTTCGTATTATAGTTCTGCATCAATTTGTTTGCCTTTGGTTTTGCTCCTCCATTCCGGGAGATATCCAATATGATAGAGTGCATACCCAGATTGCAGGGGGCCAAACACCCCACCAAGCATCACTGATGAACCAGAGCAGCTGCACTAGCGTCAGAGCTGGCCCAGCACCTCTTTTCAGGAATTATGTGAGAGGCAGTTCTATTTATTGAAGTTTTTGGTGGGTATTTTCACAAGCTCGAAATTTTTTGGAGGTGCTGAGAACTGCAGAAACTTACCGTGCCTTCTTCATGGGAGGAGCTTTTGGTATGTGTGGCATTGGATGCTTTTTTCTTAACCTGGGACTGAGGCTGACACTAGGGAGGAACAACACTGTATCAGAAGGTGTTTAGAGAAGACTTTCTTCCTTCTCTCCACACATTTTCTGGCACTGGCGGAGACATGGCATTTGGGGACTGGAAGGAGGAGGATGAGTCCTGCACATGAGCTGGCATTGTCATTGACAAAGGCAATGTAAGGCAGATGGATATAAGAAAAATGGATGTGTTGATCCATTATTGTTGATCTTGTGCTGTGGTTTCTTAGCCTCTTCTTTAACAGCAGTGTCCTGAGTCCTCCCTGGCCCATGAGCTGCACCATGTGCTCCTAGTGGTGTTTCAGGGCTGACAATATTCGAGCAGAAACTCTACTCCCTTCTCTTAATTCTGGAAGGCTCCTTGAGCAAAACTGTTCAGCTTCATTCATTTCTGCCCTTTAATTTTTATCTTCTTTCCTTGGGTGTGAAGTCCTTTTTGTAGCTGGATTCAAGCCAAGAATCTCTACCCACAGCTGCCAAGCCTGGCATCCCTACTGACCTGCTGGCTCCAGGTGACTCAGTTCATTAGGATGAATCAGTATGCTCTGTAAAAATTTGTAGGCTCCAGACTTCAGCTTGGCCCCTCTTAATAATTCCATTTTGCCTGGGTTATTTGTCACTCATTCAGTTAAGCTGTCACTTCTGGTGTCTCCTTGCTTCAGACTTGCTCAGTTTTTGGAGCCATGCAGGGCCTTCAGTGCAGTGCCCTTATACTTTGTGGAGCTGCTTTTGCCTCAGCATTGTAACTTCTCCTTTACCTCTCTTACCTGCACAGGTGGAGTTAGGAGGGATTGCACCTCAGCATGGGAATGTGGAGCTCTCAATGCAGGGAGTACTTCAGACCCTGGAGGTGGAGAATAACAATATGAATTCACCAGAATGAAGAGGGGAGTGTTTTGGTATGGTGGTGGTGTTTGCATAAGCTTTTACTATCATAAATAAGTAGATTGGGATTCAGGGGACAGATTCAATGTGAAAAATAGGGAATTAATTTTCAGGTTTCCAAGGCAGGGCTGAGGAAGAGAAGCGGTGTTAAAGACATGGAAATGGTGCCTTGAAAGTGACCTTTCCAAGATGGATGACATTATTTTTGTTGTGTGAAGAACCCAAGTTTAATGAAGTACAAAGCAGAAGGGGCTGGGAGGATTTGGTCCAAGTGCAAACAGAATAAGCGTAGGACTGGCAGATGGGCGGAGCATTAGCCCACTCCTTGGTGGAGTTGTTGCTTCTTTCTCCTGTTGTTGCTTACAAGGGTGCTTGAGAGAGGATACTTACTGGGGAGTGGAGATGAGCCTTCCTGTTCTACTTGAATGTCACTGGCTGTATTTTTCTCCATGGGCAAACAAAGTGCCAGCACTCCAGTGGGTCACATCCTGAGTGTATCCAAAGTAACTCTAGAGCAACACCATCTACTTCAATAACATCTGCAGTAAGCCATGACTGGCTCTTTCTGAACAGAGAGGAGAAACAAACAGCTGTAACTTCACATGCTGGATTTTTTGGCATGCTCTTTTTTTTTTTGAGATTTATGGCTCTTTTATTCTCTGCTTGAGAATGTAGTGGAGTAATTGCTGATCCATGCATGTGTATGTGTGAGAAAATGTCAGCAGAGGAGTAATATGTATGGAAATCTTGCACAGAGGTAGAACAGGCAACCAGTTTGCCATTAGATAATGAAATAATTGTACAAAAATATGTCTCCTGCAATAACAGTTGAGGGAGGGGGTAGGGACGGGGTTCAGGGAGGTTAACAATATTTTTAAGTAGTTTGCTCTACTTATAGTACTCATTACTGACTCTCCTGCAATTTTACTGCTTCAGACACTGCTTTTCCAGTGAGTGGTGCTTAGTGTTGCCCAGGCAGATAGGTTTCATCTGGGCCACCAGCCCAATTGCTGGAGCTAGGTGAAGGGATGGGAAACTGCCCCCAAGTACTTTCTCTGTCATAAACTGGCCAAAGGTAGGTAGGCTATGGTCAGCAACTCTTACAGGTACCAATGAACCTGCCTCTCACTGAGGCCACTTTTCTGCTTTCTAAAATTGGGTAGTGGAAGTTATTTCTTTGTGGGATGTGTTGGGAGCATAAGTATAGCTGAGATACTTCAAAAGGCATCTAAGTATCTGAGACAGTTTTGGATGGGATTCCCCTTCCTGGTACTTCTCTTCTGGCCAGAACTGACCAGCAGAAATGTTCAGTGCTTGCACAATTTACGTATTCATTTTTGGCTAAAATTTGTTAACCTTGGAATTTGTTTGATGTTGATAGGCTCAAGAGTAAAATCTTTAACTACTTTCTTGTACTTTCTTCTTCTACTGTAGAGCAGCTTAAAAAGTTCCTGGCACTCCTTCACCTTCTCCCAAATAACACAATGCCTGCCCTGCCTTCTCTTTGGGAAATTCTGCTTCTGCAAAGAATGTTGTACCAAATATATAACTTTATGCAGGGTGGAAAAATGGCTTATTCTTCCTTCATCCTAGTTCTTGACTGCATCTGCCTAGTGCTCGGTCTAGAGATGAATGTCACTGAGGACTGCCTGGGGACTATTTTCCATCTGAATGGTGACTGGTAATGATTCAGGTAATAGGCCAGACCACTGTTTTATGTAGTGACTGGTGCTAGTCCACTGAAGTCCAAACAGCTGCTCCAAGTTTCTATCATCTCCAGTGAAAACAAGTACAACAGCATCAGCTTGCAGCCAGTTTACAGTAAACCTGCTCCCTGGGCTGTGGGTTAACCTCCTTAAATGCCCCTTGTGGTCAGGTCTGTTACTCTTGTATGTGAAAATAAGTCTTGGTGTGCTTTCTGATTTACTGGAGTGTAAATAAACCAAGAAGGTCTTTCACGTTCAAGGCTCTCTCATCAGCATATATTAGTAACGCTCATCAGCTTTTGACTGGAACTTTGATGGCATAATTACTCTGAATGGGTAACGTATTCAAAACTACCTGTGTGACTTTGGGAGTTAGATTCCTCAGAGTCTTAGTCATTATTTTAAATAGGAATTAGCTTTTCAAGCTACACACTCTCCTGGAAGTTTTAAGCAAAGGCTTCTGTTTAGCTTGTCTTTAAAATTCCAGTTTCTAGGATGAGTGACAGCTCTGCCACTCCACTCATTTCAGATATGAAATAAGAATGTTGGAGAAACAATTAGATAAATACTGTGGTAAATAAATTCTTGTGGGTAATCTTACTAGAGAGGTCCAAGAGGTAAAAATATAGTTATCAGTCACCTGACAGCTGGATGGATCTGGGCATGCTTTTTCAGCTATGTCTTTAGGACAGCTGAGAGGATGACTGATGTTTCAGCTGTTGTTGTAGACAGAGCAAAGCATATATTTCTCTACATAGGATTTGGTGCACTTAAACAGCTTGTGACTAGAACAGTTTGTCACTGGGGCAAACATGGTTATCAGAAGAAACAGATAGACTAAGAAAACAGTCTTGCATACTCTAATGTTTGTGTAGGTAAGATTTTAATTTGCTATCAGTCCTAGGGTTCTTTCTGAGCAGTGATGGATTAGTCTTGATACTTATGCAAGTTTTAAAGCATTCCTGTAACACTTGTAATGCAAAATCTATTTATTTTGCAACATACCTGTGAGATAGGGACCTGCACTTTATCTCATTTGTACAGCTAGGAAACTGAAGTATTCAGTAAAGCTAAACACAGCATGAGGGATGGATCACACAAGAAAGTCTGCAGCAGGACAGACAGGAGGGTGCTGAAACTGGGTCTCAATTCCCATGAAAATCAACACGCTCTGGTCCATGCTTTTCCCATCTGGTTCTTTCTCAGTGCTTCTGAAGCAGCTTGTGGCATTTGCTTGGCTAGACAATGTGGGTTTGGCTTTTCTAAGGAAGCCAAAGACATGGGGATGGAGGGAGGGAGCTGATGTATGTTTGGGGGAAGATGAGGAGTGGGGAGCATCCACCAACTAGAGATGCCTCCACTGCCACTGCTTCAGTGAGTGGCTTCTCCAAGGCTGGCACAGGCTGCTTTTCAGCTGCTGAAACTATGTTCCTCTCTGGAAAATCTCTGCTCTTCCTGTATCCAGAGCCAGCTCTGCTCTTCTTAATAAAGTTGATACGGGTGGCTGTGTTGATGATGGAGCTTTCTGCCCAGCTCCACGTCTGCTGCCACAGTGCTGAGTCCCTGTGCTGCCTGGGTTCCCCAATGGAGCAGAGCCTCCACTACTCTATCTCAGCTGTGTGAGGGTCACCAGTGTTGGGAGTTTGTTGGAGGAAGCAGTCCAAAGCTGGCAGAAGGAATTTTTTGTTATGGTTGCATGATGAACAGTAACAATGTGAGTTTTATTGCTCAGAATGTATCCACGTTTATAGGATGCTATATTTAAAAAGGAGAAAAAATGAGTCACGAGGAGCTATGCTAATGCTAAGTATTTATGTCTACCTCTTGTGAGGCTGAAGGCAGTGGGAGTTGAGCAACATTCTTGTCAAGTGTCTAGAGGATTTGCAGATCAAACTAAAGCCTGCTGAAGTCAGCTGCAAGTCATGCTGTGCCTTGCTCGGGGCCCATGTCATGTACTGTGTGTAGGTTACAGTGCAATATTCCTTATGGGAAACCCAGGAGTGCTCAGTGTTGCCGACTTCCCTGGGCTCGGGCAGGAGCTTGACTTGCTCCCAGCAGTTAATGCTCTGCCTCCGGAAAGTCACTGCTGGGTCGCTGCCAGGGCAGGGATGTTGCTGTGCCTCCCAGGCTGTGCCTACAGCACCACAGGAATGGGTACCTGCGCCCTGAGTGGGAGCAGGCAGAGCCTGGCATGTCTCGGCTTCTCCTGCTCCTCCACAGGAGCTGCAGTCCCAAGGAGATGTAATGTTGGTGTCTGCTGCTGGAGCTTTCCTTTCAGAGCTGCATAGGGACACAGGGATGCCAGGGCTTGGATACTTTCACTTATGGCATGTCTTGACACTAATTCAGTTGGCTTCCACTTAATTATGAAGTGCAAATGTTGGAGTTTGTTTTATTTAAAAGTTCTTTAATGAAATTGCCATCTGATTGAGAGCACCAGTGAATTCAGCTTTCCAAACGTCTGCCTGCCAGCATGCCTCAGCTCTTGTCACAGCTATAGGAAGGACTGGGATCAGGATTTCACTGCTGGGTGAGCCAACAGTGAGTATAGAGAGGGACTCTGTGAACAAACCCTGACAGCGCCATGTGTCCAAAAAATGCAGATTTGGCAACAGCAAGAGGCTCCACAGTTCCTCTGTTTTATCCACTTTTTAGAAGGATGAGGTTTTGAAGTGAGCAAAAAATTATTAAAGTGAAATCTTTTTTTGTTTGTTTTCTTGTGGTTTGTTTTGATTTTGGGTTTTTTGGTTTTTTTTGAGAATTGGTCATGTCAGTATGAAAATGAATATGTGTGAACTTCCTTCAATAGAGTTTTGAATGGTACACTGTTGCAGCCTGTTCCATTTTCCAGTGCAAGGCATACTCTGGTTTATGGAAACAAATACTTGTTCGTTTTGCAAATATAAGAGAGGTTGAAAAGCTTTTGAATAGGGTTCTGCCCTTTGCATTGCTGGAAGCATTAAGCCTCATGGTGAGTCTGATAGGCAATAGCTGGAACAAAGACCCACCCAACTCAGATTAAAAGGATGTTAACGGACATCAGTGTAGTGGGAATGACGTCCAAATTTTTTCTTGAGCTGGTCTTCCCACTTAAAGAAGTACTAAAACACCCACTGTAGCATGTCTTCAGGTGACTTCAAAAAAGCATTTAAAGGGGTTTTTTTTCTGTAAATTTGTGATCCTGTGATACAAGCTCTTTACCAGTTGGTTGTTGAAACACAGACTCTGAAGGGGTACTGAATGACAAAAGTAACAGGATGCAGATGGAATTTAATCTCTTGGACACATCCAGACGCTGTTATCGGGTCTGTCATCTGTACTTAGCATGCCCAGATAGCTCTTGAGTGGTCTGCATATACAGCTGGCAGTTTAGTGGAGATTGTGATCTTCAGAAAATATGTTGCTGATGTCTTGTGTAATACTTGCTATGGAAGTATTGGTGTCACCAGCCTAAGTGCAACACTTGCTGGGTGGGGAACATACATTTATAAAGCAGGACTCTTTGGAAGAAGTTATTTAGTACCAAGCACTCAATCCCAGAAAGAGTTGTGAAAGGCGTCCACAGAGCTTGTGCTGCAGGATGATGAACTGGGAGTGGGGAGATCACTGAAAGAATCCCTTTGGCTCAGTAGTGCTTGCTGACCTGCAGTTGCAGACTGAGGCTGGTTTGGTGGCTGCTTATGTTTCGTGGGGACAAGAATCCCTAACTAACCTTGGAACAGGAGGAGACATGCCCCAGTGCTCTGGAAAAACCCTCAGCTGTTGTGAATTGTTTTTGTGCAACAGTGCAAGGTCAAACACCGCTGTTGTAGCTCTCAGAATAGTGCATGATCTCGCTGTTAAGGAACCTGCCTGCATCTGACACTGCTGCCCTTGGAGAACAAGGCAGGTATTGCCTGAGCCCACTCTGTGCACTTCACTGCCACTTGAAGAGACCTTGGTGGTAGCTGGAAGGATTGTAGCTTGGAACTAGCAAGTCCAGAGGTTGTGATCAGCTGTAGCAATGAGGTGGACTTGAATGAGTACTTGCAGCACTTCCCTAAGAAAATATTCTGTAGCTCAAGGGTAGAGTGCTCTGAGAGAGATTCCTGTTTCCTCCACATGCTGTGGATGCTTTCAGATCTAATCTGCAGAGAATATGTCAGGCATGAGGAACTGTGCAGATCATTTGCTTTTCTTGAGCTTTGGGTAGGTCCGAAGAGATACTGAATGCTCTGTTAAGATGCTCGTTGCTTCCTCTGTGCATCCTGCAGAACAGCACCACGGAGCACAAAGATGCTGACAAGCTGCTACATCACCCTAGTCCTGAGAGCAGCAAGGGTTTTCTTATCTGAGATTTACTTGTGGAGTATTAAGTCTGTCTTCAAAAGTTTGACTTGGACCAAATGCCTGTGGAGCATGAAAAGGCTTTCATGTTAATCCGCAAAGTTAGCTAAGAGAATATATCATTCCTTATTCTTTTTGCAATGTAACAAGCCTGTTTAATTAGGCAACTGGGATTTGAATTATTAAATAACAGAACAGTTTCAGTCTACTTTTCTGTTGGTAAAGATCTCCAGCAACCCCGTTTTCATTCCATGGATTTTTAAATTATGAGTTTCAGAAACTCTTTGAACCTCAGGGGGATGACTTACTGGATCCAGGAGGACAGAGAAATAGGGCTCTTATTTTAAGGTCTCCTGAGCACAGCAAGTTACTCTCTGTTGTTTACATACTAACCTCACAAGAATATGGAAATAAATGCTAGGCTGCCGAAGCAAAGCAGAAAAATTATGTTTTGGGGCATATCCTGTGTCAAAGCATCTGTTTGGTTTTGTGCAGCATAAGAATAAATCCTTCTACTGCACAAAACACTGAGAGCAGTTTTCTGGTTTGGGGGAAAAGAGAATAGATTAAAGTAACAGGAGCTGCAGTTCATGTGGGCTTGGGAAGACTCCTGAAGTTGGACTCTCATAGCTGAGAGGTGGGAAGAGTCAAAGAGGAGCTGTCTCAGCCAGAGCAGTGAAGAACTGCTGAACTTGGGCAGTGGTTGGAGGTCTGCCACCTTCAAGACAATGACAAAAGGGCTGAGGAAATGCCTGCTAGTGTCCATGGTTGGGACAGACGTGCCAGCAGCCCTGGGCAGGGTGTCCTCATGGGCAGCAGGAGGTGAGGGACTTGCTAACAAAGCCACTTGGCCCCAAAAAACTCCTTAAATATCTCCCAACCTCAGGCTCCTCAAGCCCTCCTGACCCCAGGCTAATGTATTCTGGTTCCTGTTTGAGACTGGTGCACTTCAAAAGCCTTGTTGAGTGGAGAGGTGGGTGGACACCGTGGGTGGAACTGGTGACCCAAAATACCATTTCCCCTTCCTAAGGCTGGGCGTATACCAAACTTGTGTCTCTGTGTGGTAAAAGAATATGAACCAAAAGTGCTGAGAGATGCAGTGGTTAAATTGAAACATGCTGTGGCAGGATGAAAGTAATCTTGTCCCTTACAAGGCCTTAATGCTTTGGGGCTTTATTTATTTTATTTTTTTTCAAGTGGCTGCCATCCATGCTGTCTCTATCTGTGCTTTTAATAGAGATATTTTTATATGCAGAGATGTGTCAAGATGCCATCAGGGTAAATCACCCCATGTTGCATTATCACTCACTAGATCGATATAAAAAAATAATATCTATAGTTGTGTTTTATTTAAAATGTTAAGTCTGAAATGTCATGGAAGATGCTGAAGCATAAGAGGGTAACTCCATGTAAAGGTCTATGTTCTTTGCAGAGAACCCTGCAGTAGAAAGAAGGGTCAAATCCAAATTTTTTGCTGTTTGCTGAGTCTGGTATGTAAAATATGATGCAAATGAGAGATTTATCTGGATTGCCAAGATTGAGGCTAATCCATAATCTCTTTGCTTGGTGTTTAAAAATAATGGCACTGTACTTGCATAGGAATGGCCTGAGATCTACCCTAAGGCTAGAGCAACGTAATGCTGCGTCCCACTGGTTTTGAGAAGGGACCTTAATGTATTGACTTGGTTACAACTTTGCAGCAGGGTAGCTGTACTTCAGAGATGTGTGGTCGATGGAAGTTAAAAATGGGTCATATGGCAGAACCCAAACGTTCCTTTGGAATTTCTCCGTCAAGGTCTCTAGGAGATTGAACATCTTTCCTTGCTCAGATTCTTCTGAGTATCCAATGGAAAAGGCGAGCAGAGTAATTGAACCAAAGCAATGATCTGGAAGAGCTAATCAAGGACAAGGTATTCTTCTTAGAAGGTAGCTCTTGATTTACCTCAATAGTCTAGACTCAGAAACTTTGTTCAGTTACTTTGCTTTATTTGGTTCATGTGTGGTCTTACCTGTGGAGTGACCTTCCCACTGCTCAGGTAAAGCACAAGTGCAGTACACTTGTAGGAGCTCTGTACCACTCAGGTACAGCTGCAGTGTACAGGGGCACTGTAGTACCTCCCATGGGTAAGGAAAGGTGAGTGTGGTCCAGCCCCAGAAAATGACAAACAGTGTGGTGATGCCAGTGTTTAACTGATGCTTTATCCTCTTGTCCCATCAAGGGTCCTTACCTGCCCCTTTGCTGAGACTCAGGGGTGTGTTCACTGCCTGTATTGCTCTGTATTCTTAGCACATCTCCTCATTCCTTCTGGGACAGCATCCTCTCAGGGAATCTGACTGTGCAATTCCTGCAAATCTGTCAGTGTCAGCCTGATGATAAGACAGAAGGAGGCATCACACTGGGCGTGGGGTGCTGAGTACCTTGAAAGCTGACTTCTGAAATGAGTATAACCAAGTGTGGTGTGTTTCTCCCATGTGAAAACAGTTTATAGGGCAAAAGCAGATGTTACTGTTTGGTGTGTGTGAAAGATGCTTTGTGGCAGAAGCGGGTGTGCCTCTCTTTTACTTTAACTGGCAAGAGAATCTGCTGTTGTTTTCTTCTTTTTCTTTTTCTTTTTTTTTTTTCCCACCAAATGGTAATTGAGTTTTGAAGGGGTTTATCTTCCCCTGAAGTTGTGGGTGAATTTCTGATGTGATTGCACAGTGTAGTGGTGGTTGGAGCCCTGCTGTTGCCTGGTTCATCGGAGCTGCTTCACGAGAGTGCAAAACACTTTTGAGGTATGATTTCCCAGAGCATGCTAATCCAGTGAAGTGCTGTAGATTTGCTTGCTGGCACTGTTTAAATCCATAATGCAGCACCACCTGCCAAACCACAGGGCATAATGGAAGTGTTAATGAATGTACATATATACCCTCCCACACGGCTGCAAGCTGAATGATTTAAGAGTCAAGGCAGAGAATTTAAGCTGAGTGTAGAAGGAACAAGAATTAGGGTATCCTGATGCAGATCTCTGCTGAAACGGGTTGAGGAGTGGCCACAGGAGTCTAAAGTTGGGTCAGCTGACTTACAGGGTGCTTTCAAAGATGTGTTGATTTTCAGTTGCTGCTCTATGGATTCATCCACTCACAGCACCTGAGATGTAACTTGGGCATTCAGCAACACAGTGCAGGTACTGAGCAGCACCAGCTGGGACCCTGGTACCTCTCTTCCAAGGGGATATTCTCAGGGGATGCTTCTCTCCAGTGCTGGCAGGGTGAAGGCACTTGATAGGAGAGTGGACTTGAGTCAGGCAAAGGTAAACTCTGTTCCTCAGGGGTGGTTTGGCCAGTTCCCCACTGGTTTGAGTGTCAAGGTGTGTGTTTGGCACCAGGCTGGCACAGAACAGAAGGAGCAGGGAAGGAGCTGACAACCAAGGGGTTTGCCAAAGAGAGGGGCTAGGAAGAGGCAGCAGAGCTGGCACATGGCTGGGACGCTGGCAGTGTACATGCACTCTGACCTCAGGCAGGTTCAGTGGAATGCTGTGGCTTTGCAAAACCCTGCATCACCATGTATGAGACAGAGGAGGGTGCATCCACCCCTCATCTCACCCCTCATCCCTGTACCCAGCCCCGAGTTCTGCCCATCCTCCTCTTTGAGACAAGCAGTTGGATTTGCCAAGTATGGAGTCACCTCCCCAGCATGCTGTACGTAAATAAGAGGCTTATGCTCTTGGCAGACACTGTAACAAGGCTGGAAAAAATTACTGTTATGGGTCCTGGCCCAGTGATGAGATCTTGGAGTCTTCCAAGTGACAGTGTAATGACATGGACTTGGGAAATGCCTGGAATAGCCTTCCACACAGTTCTGGGATTTAGCGTCATTTAATTCTAAGTAAAATAGGCCATGTGCTTATTTGGGTGAATTTGGGAGATAGCTGTTCCTTCATCTTCTGAAGTCCATGCTGGTGAAGCTCAATTAAATCTCCAGCATTACAGACTGGCATACTCTGTTCTTCTGTACCTGTGAGTATTAGATGTGTTGTGGGGAACTGGGAGGACTGTCCTTGATCCAAGACCCTGGGAAAATTTATAGAGAGCTCTACAAGCCTGCCCTGTGCCTTGGGGTGTAGAACTATTGCAGAAACATCAGTGCTGCCCCATAGCTCACAGATAATGTCAGGGAACATTGTGATGCAAAGTGACAGGCTACGTGTCTTTTTTTCCATAGTATATGTACAACAGTAGTCTTTTTGCCTAGGAAGGACATAGACATGAGTCAAGTTTTGGGAAAAAAAATGCAGGTAGAGGGCAGATTTTGAAAATAGCCTGGAGATCCCCACTCTCCTCACCTTCCTTCATCTGTCCCGTGGACTTGATAGGATTCACCCATCCCCTAGTGGAAATGTTATTACCAGGGAACTTCACAGCCTTCACCTCTTTGCAGCTGTCTAAGAGATGCAAAGTGTGTTTGCCAGGAGGGAAGGGAGTCTTTAAAAAGCCATTTACATCCTGAAAGACATCCGGTAGCAACACTGGAGATGTAAAAAGCATTAAATACCGAATTGAGCCTGACTGGAAGACAAGCTTGGAGCCAAATGCGTTGATTGATTTGCAGGAGGGTGACTGGAATGAGGTGGCCCTGTACCCTTTCTATCCATTAATCATTTCCAAAGCATCCATTGGTGCCATGAAGTCTGGGCCTTGGCTCAGCCATGTGTGGACAGCATGGTGCCCATAAGGCTGCAGGGCAATGACCCATCAAGGAGCTGGGCAGAGGGGTGGATGTACCCCTTGTTTTGGTAGGGGCTTTGGGACTGATGTGGGGAAGGCAGCGTGGAGCTGTGAGGAGGTCCATTTGGGCAGTCCTTGGTGCTGCTTAGGATCCACTCACGGCTCCATGCTGCACGACAGGAATTCACTGCCTGGACCACTTCCACCTGCCCAAGGTAATGCTGGTTGAGGCTGGGAGGGCTGTGCCATGCACATCTGGCTGTGCCATGCACATCTGGCTGTGCCATGCATTGCTAGCATCAGGGCTGCATGCAGGCAGCAGAACATCTGGGCTGCAAACAGGGCATTGCTGAAGCACTGGGCTGTTGCTTCAGAAACCTCACTGAGCAGTACTAAGAGCAGCAAAACCACCCAGGGCAGTGAATTTGGGGTCTTTTCTATTGGTGTGTCAGCAGGCTGGGATGTGTAGGAGGGAAGCTGCCCATTTCCAGGGATTGTGTGAGCAGGAAGGGCAGCTATTGGAATTTGAAGCCACTTCCTCCACTAAATTCTTGCTGTGTTATCTCTGCCTGGGCAGGGCAAGGGAACATCTTGGCTATCTGCTTTTTTGCTACAGTATGTTTAGGTCAGCTTCATTGGTTCCATGATAACATAGGAGAGGCCTTCCTGGCCTCATTAGCAAAGAATTTACAAGAGTAATACAGGAATCTGTCATCCCCTGATGTCTCCTGAGAGCTTTGGAAATAAATGGGTAAGGAAAGGGATGGTGGATTTAAACACACAAGAAGTAATGGAAGTGAGAATAGCTGAGCCAGGCCCTAGTTACTGAGTAGGATGCTCTCATTTCATACCCTGGCAAAAGGCTTGGATCAGCCTCCAGTGGACACCCCTAAACTGGCAACCATACAGTTTTATTTGAAGTCTTAGAGATACAGGAATGGATCTTGTGTAGCTGCTTTCTGGTCACATAACTATTCTTCTACAGAACTGGTAGTGGCAGAGTTGTAACTGCAAATGACTCAAATCTAACTGAAGTGCTGTTTTTAATAATAATAATGAAAAAAAACAATCTGGCTCCTGCGCCTGACTGTTGGCTTGTCAGAGTGACAGAACTCTTCTTATTTTGAAAAGGGCACTACATCACCAAGGGAAACAGGCTGAAGATTAGTGGAGTTGTTGTGGGAGGTGGAGGAGGAGTTGGGAGAGGGAACAGAGTTGATTTTGGATGACATTTGTCAGTATGATTGACTCATGCTGTGCTGCACCTACATACAGACTGGGGCACAGACAAGCACGTGCTTCCCAGTAAAAACAAGTGAGTCCCTGAAGCCGGCCTGGCCACAGGAAAGCTGCTGCTCAGTTCTACAGGAAGGGCTTCTCCTTACATCACTTAGGGATTCACAGAGGGGGAAGGTGGGGGGGCCGCCTACTACCTAAGCCATTTCCAGTGACGTGGCTTTTTATTATTATTATTTGTTCAGGCTATAATTCTGTGTTTCCTGAAATAACTACCAAGTATTCATCAGGCAGCTACTGCCTTTAGCTGCCTTTTGTGTGAATCTCAAGTGCTTCATTACTCCCCCGGTGCGTTTTCTTTCTCTTACAGTAAATCTGAGCAGCATCTGTGTGGTGGGGGAGGTGATGCAATTTTGGGTTGAAAGGGAGAAAAGGTCTGGCTGGCACAGGAAGCCAGTGAGCAGTTCAGGGAACACAACACTCGGAGGGTACAGCATCTTTTTGCACAGGAGGAGAATTGGAGAGGCCACTTCCAGGACCCACAGTTACATCCCCCCACACTCAAAGCCCAGCCAGTTTCAGCTTTTTATTGCTTGGTAGAGGTTTTATTTTAAACGACAGTTGGTTTAAGGCTTTCTCTTTTTTTCTCCCTTTTAGTAGCAATCTGATAGTGCTTTGATCACTGCTCCAAAAGGAAATCCCTGTAATTTCCTGTGCAGGTCTTACCAGGTGCTGCGCTCCATCAGATCCGGAAGCTGATGGGAGTTGGGAGCACCTGTTAGAATCTGCCTTCTTAGAAGAGCTCAGAGACTTGAAATTTCACTTGTGTTTTGAAAAATTTAATGCCAGAACTACAAAGGGCATCAGACTTTGGCTTCCTACATGACAGATCTGTTCCATGCTGACTTCCCACTGGAGACTGGAACACAGTCCAGCTTTTGTTCAGTGTGTCCTTTTGGAGGCATTGACTGGGAAGGAAATCTGACAGGCTGCAGAAAACTTGGCTAAGAGTTAATCATCTTTATTTAATAATAATTGGCAGTGGTTTTTCATACACCTACAAGTCCTTTGGCACTTGAAGGCTTGGGACATGGTCATGCCTACTTGAGGGAGAAATTCCTGAAGTTCATTCAGTCCTGATCAGCATGACTCAAGGGAAGCAGCAGCCTCCTAAAAGGGCATGTCCTGTCTTTCAAGGATTCTTAGTAGTTCCCAGCCCAAGGGATTGCCTACAACACATGGGGCTGAACTATTTCGGTACCTGGCTGGCGTCTCTGGGTGTGTCGTGGTGGTTGTGTGGCTGCAGCCAGCAGTCTGCAAGAGGAACAGAGAGGGAAGTGTTCAGATTTTGCAGAGTTTCAGCCCTGCAGGCACTGCGTGGAGCTGCTATTGCTTACAAAGTGGCCCAGTAAAAAGGGTGTAATCGAGTGAGCTGTGGGTAGAGGAAGAGTTCTTAATTGTAACCGTGGGAGGAGTTGGCAGCCTCGGTGGCTGATAGTCTTCCTCAGGTGAGATTGGAGTCCTCAGCTATGCAGAGCTCTGGCAGGCCGTGGGTGAAGAGCCACGGACCAAAACAAGCAGATAATAGGAAAATTGTCTTGGCCACGGGCTGATGGAATCATCAGCATCCATGCTTATACATTAGTATGTGCTAAATCATAGCCTACTGCTGAAGTGGACATAGGCTCCCTGAAGTTGTCTGCTTTGAAGAGCTGCAGCAGAGGAGGAGGGAGCTTGGTAGTTCCTACACAGGCCCTGCTGTAGCTTTTTCTGGAGGTTTCATAACAGAATTAAACAATTTGTGTTGCATGTTGCCATGGAGACTGTAAATCACTGTCATGCTGGTCTTCTCAGTCAGGGAGCCAGTGTCTTTAATTGCACTAACCTCTGCTACAAATCCAGGGCTTGGTTCTGAGCCTGCTGACCTTCTGTAAAGGCCTCCTTGCCCTGGGAGCTCAGCCTCCAGGACAGCAGAGCAGGAAGCAGGGAAGGGGGTGCTGGTACATCAAACATCAACTATCTGAGGTCCATTTTATTATTTATTATTCTCTTATGTGGCCACAACTCTGCTCAGAAGCTGTGCTGAGACCCACTTGCATTCAGGACAAGTTTTTTGTAATGAGGGTGTGGATCAGATACACTATCTACATTCTGTGGGGCAGTCATACAAACTAAGCTGAATTTGATGTTGTTGTGTTACTTGGCTGCTCCAAGGGGATAGCTCAGCCCTTCCACTCCATTTCTATGTCCAGACAGGTAAATGGGGTTTTATGCAATTTGTTCTGCCTCCTATAAAAAAAAAAAACAACAACCCAAAACTTTTTGCTGAGGAGGCTCAGCCTCAGTCATGCCCTTGGATCAGTGTTTCTTTTTTCTTCCCATCCACCTACCCCAGAAGTAGCCACACTTCTGACTGTCTCAGCATTACTGGTGTGTGCTGTCAGTCCACCAGTCTTGCCAGTGTGTATGAAGATGTTTGTATAAATCAGCCGCCTACCAGTGACTAAACCAGAGCCCTGACAGCATTTGTCAGTGTAGGGTATGGATCCTTCTCTTGGCTCCTTCAAAATAAATAACTATATCAATTGTGAGATGATTATCATCAGATCTTATTAGTGTATTACCACATGCTGCTTTGTATTCAGACAATAGCTAAAAACATTTGTGCTTCGCTTTTCCCAGTCAGATCTACAGCAAACACGCTTATTCTTGCTTCCATCTGAGGAGGACTGTGTCAGTACTCTTGCCAAAAACACATGAAAATCAGCCCAAGTCTTTTGCATTTGCCTGTAGCCCTGTGCATCTTTGAGAGTGTTCAGTCTTTTCCAGGAAATGATATATGTTATTTTAAAGGTTTGACTCATGAGCTGGTTAAGTTTATAATCTTGTCAAGGCATGAGTTGTCTTCTTGCTTTGGTTATCAGGGCAGGTGGAGGGGTCGGGGGACTGAAGTGTTTGACTTTCAGAAGGTTTTATGTACATGCATGGCTGGAACATGGGACCTGCCATCTCAGCAGCAAGAGGAGTCTTTCCATGAGCAGTAGAAACAATCCTGCAGGAACATCTACCCTTGCTGCCTTTTGACACTCTGAAGTTTTCATCTGTTGTGCCAGCATCACCTAAAATACAGGGAATTGTGCTCAACAAACCAGACTACAGCTATTGACTCCTTTTTTTCAATTTTTTGGTTTTTTTCAGTTCAGTTCTTGCTGTTTTCTCCAGGGTACGTAACACTTAGTCTGGTGGTTCAGACACACAGCATGACCAAACCTCTGGTCATGCCGATTCAGCCGATAAGCATGCTGGGCAGAGACACAGTTTGTACAATGGGCTAAACATTATCCTAGTACTTTGGGGAGCATTTCATGCAAGATAAGCTTGAGGCTTCTTAGGAGCGGGTTAAAGGGCTGGCACAAAATGTCAGTGAAAATGTAATACTTGTTGCCAAGCAGCAGCTTGTGGTTTTGTGAGGAGGTCAGAAATCGTGCACAAACGGAGTATGTTTTTCACATCCACAGACTGTCCCCCGCCATGTCAGTAACAATCAGTCTTTCATTCTGCCTGGCTGGAGCTGCTCTGCTGTGTAAAGAAGGATGGGGTGAAATCTTGGCCATGGGCAAAGCAAAAAATAGTCATTGAATGTGAATGCGTTGGAAGGAGGGGCAGAGCTTTAGCCAGGGTCTGTGTCTCAAAAAGCCTGTGAGGATCATCTGCCCCAAGAAGGATTACACAGAAATAAAACTTGATCTTTCAAGCAAAAATAAGGCATTTAGTTGAAATTCATAGGTTTTTCTGCAGCCCAGCCTGCTCTGTATTGATGTGTGGTCTCATAAATATGAGAAAGTAGCTTGCTCAAAAATAGGGCTAAGAAACTTTTCCTTGGGGTTGTTGTGAGGAAATGCAGTAAGACTATTTGAAACCTCAGCTGGTTTGGTCTTCTCCCCATCCAGCAGCCGTTGCTTGCAGTGGAAATTCTTGCTATTCTCAAGAATTTCCTCCAAGGGTGGTTTAGAAACAAGTGGACTTGATCATGCTTCTTCTTGCCCTGAAAATTTTGGCTTGTCTCAACTTTCTGCAGCAAAGGACAAGAGTCCTTTGCTGTTCTTAGACTCAGCAATCTCATCCTCTGTCTCCTTATGGGCTTTCTTTGTAGAGGTGGTATGGGGTCTCCAGTGTACTGAAAGAACATGAGACCCCCAAGTTTGCCGTGTGAAAAGCACTTTAATGGTTTGATATTTTGGATTAAACTGAAGTAATGATTTTGGAGAAAGGGACTAGAGAAATCAGAAACTAACCTGGATTAGGGGATTATGTTCCTGTGTTTTGACAAGAACACAATCGGCTTCTGTGGCACAGAGCACATCAGCCTTGCTTGATGGTTTCTGAGAATGAAAAAGTTAAAGTTGTCTTTTTAATGAAAAACAATTCCCTAGGGTTATTGGGAAAGCTTCCAAAAGCTTGTGTGGGTTGGTGGGGAGCCAACAGTTTATGGAGGTTCCCTCAGAGCTGGTCCCACCACAGTGCTGAGCCCAGCCAGCATCTGCAGCCCAAACGGCACCAGCAAAATCAGAATGTCTTGGGAGCAGGTGTCTGCAGAAAGTGTCACCACAGCTGCTGCTGTACTGAACAGTATTTTGAAGAAAACCAATACCAAGAAAATCAACTGCCTTGTTTTTAGCCTTATCATTTTGATGGATTTTTTAAAAATTATTTTCTCTTTAAGTGTGTGAAAGACCTCCCAGAAAATGCAGTGGTCATTCACATCTGGGAGATAGCCACCTGTTTCCTCTGTGATCTGAGTCAGCATCACTACTGCCCGTGGGTGGGTGGAGGGCACTTATAAGTACAGAACCTCCTGCCTGGCTTCTTAAATGAGCAGTCTCTGCTGAGTGTTGAAATGGGCCAGCCAGCAACAGTTGGCTCTGCTCCTTTCTCCACATACCTGTGCTGTTGCCCAGTTTCAGCCAGGGAATTTTTTCATCTTTCTTTTAGGAGGCAGCTCTGACGTGAGGGGAGCAGTGTGACCACGCTGCCGGGAAGCTGCTCTCCTGGCTGGGTCACAGCCACAGGCACCAGCCTTCCTGCCACAGCAGGGTTGAGGTTTTTTTGTTTTTTTTAAAAAAGAAAGGCAAAACAAAAACCACCTGTTGTTCCTGGCCTGCTGCCTTCTTGGTTTTTATTTCTCAAACTTGAAAGCGAGAGAGAAGAAAGCAGCTAAGTGCATTTTTGTCTGCTGGCAGAGCCAGGATTGGACCTTTAACTCCAGTTTCATCCATCACCACCAGTTCTGCCTGCAGATCTGGCCCTGGGATGTAACACAGCATTTAATGTTTGCTATACCTTGGGTTAAGCAGTGAGGAATAGCACAACTCTGACTTATCAATGAGATTTGGTCACTGGCAACAGGAAACTGTTGGGAGCTTGACAGGGGCACTGAGCCAGGGTGATCTTTGTCATTGCCATGTGGACCCAGCCCCTGTAGGAAAGACAAAGGTGTTGCATGGGCATTTATTTGGTGACAATTAGCAATCATTGTAGCCAAGGCAGGAGTAAACAAGGCACAGAGGTGGAGTTGTCTGCATGTGTAAGTGCTTTGTCTGAGTAGGAGTAGAGCTGTTGGGAAGGGTTGGTGCTGCTGCTTCTGTCCAAAAGGATTTTGGATGTCAGATCTGCTTTCATTCTCACTTAGGCAGCAGGTAAAAGCTCCCTTGTGCATACTGCCCTCTTTTCATTGCTGCTGAGTGATTGGAGATGGTCTCTTTCCCCAGCAGGTTCAGCACACTGGAAGCATGGCTACAAGTGCCGTTCCCAGCGAAAACCTCCCCACGTACAAGCTGGTGGTTGTTGGAGATGGTGGTGTGGGGAAGAGTGCTCTCACTATTCAGTTTTTCCAGAAGATTTTTGTGCCAGACTATGACCCAACTATCGAAGACTCCTACCTGAAGCACACGGAAATAGATGGGCAATGGGCAATTCTTGATGGTAAGCAAGCTACTCTCACAATCCCCTTTCCCTTCTAGCTGAGCATAATTGCAAATAGACCTCAGTGCCCCCCACAGCATGTTGTGTCCCTGTGTCCCTCCTGCTCTGCTGTGGGCTGCCAGGAATTGGAGCTGCAGTGCATAGTCTGCAGCTGGTCTCCAGCAAAGCTTCTGCTTCCAGTTGCATTGGTTCCAGTTCTGCACAGAAATGTTTCTTGCAGGCCTGTGAAAAGCTACAGATCCTCATTGATATTTGGAGTAGGCTTCTGCAGCAGGTGAATTACAGCACTGCCAGGTGGCCATTGCTAATGATACTTCATTGTGGCTGAGCTCATCCCCTGGGAAATAACAGTGAGTGGGTAACTGAGTGAGGGTTATAACCAGAAAGAACATTTAATCAGAATTGTTGTCCACTGACAGTGAAGAATTATTACAGCTCTTAACTCCAGTTATTCAGGTGTGATGTTTTTATATTTAATTACCTATTTCATTTAAATATGGGTAGGGTACCAGCCTGGAGAACTCTTGTAACTAAGAGTTTTCAGTTCTTTGAAGAAAAACTGTCTTTCTTTTAACAAAACAGCAACAGTGAAACACACCAACCAAAAAAAAACCACANAAAAAAAAAAAAAACAAAAAAAAAACCAAAAAAAAAAAAAAAAAAAAAAAAAAACAACAAAAAAACAAAAAACAAAGAAAAACACCACCCAAACAAAAGTGACTTGATTAGGAGGTGATGAGAAAACCCTGTGTTACCTAAAGCTGCAGCTTGTTCATTTGTGCTGCATGAGGCAGACTAACCACAGCTACACAGGGAATCTTGCTCTTAAATGTTGTACGTTTTTGTTTTGCTCTATGCAACAATTATGTAGTACATAAAAGCCAGCAAGTATTTTGTGCCTTAATTACCCCAGTTCATGTATGTGGCCACTAACATAACTGAACTAAATTTAGCCTCACTTGTGCTGAATTCTACCTCCACCCTCTTGTCAAGAAGGCTCAAGATCTTTGGTGTCACTGCATAACTGTCATTGGTGTGTGAGGACAGAAAGTTGGGGGATTGTCATGAGTGGTGGAATGTGGATGCTGGTGGGGTTTGCTGTGAAGACTGTTAGCTTGGTCTGGAAACTTGAGATCCTTAGTTGCAATCTTGAGGATTTATCAGGTATAATTTAGTGAATGTAAATGCCCACAAAGTCCTTAAAGGAACAGCTTTTATTCAATATTAAAAAAACAAAACGAGCAAACAACAAAATAAGTTAATCTTGCCAACATTTGTTCATTTGAATTTGTTAATAGTTGATATGAGGGAGTATTTGTGAAATTGGTGCTGAAATATCTCTTCTTGTCATCTGTATTAGAGATATCTGCTCCCAGTTAACCATCTCATAATGTATACATGCACCCTTATTTTTAAAATGCCAGTCCTGTATAAAAGAAAAATCCAGTCCTGCTGTAAATTAAATTCATTATTTTGAGTCCAGAATCCAGCCCCCTAAAATGAGCAACCTTTATCTTCATTGGTATGCCCCATGTTCTGATATAACAGTACCAGCTGCTGTACCTGTTGGTGTTGGCTGAAACAGCCTTGGTTTTGCAAATTATTGAAAAGTAGAAAAGGCATCTTTACTGAATATTTGGAATTTTTGTTTAGGAAAACAAAAACAAAACAGCAACAAAAAACCCAACCAAATCTGATCTGAGTGGGAGTGGTGAAAGAAATTGTTTTCCAACAAGCAGAAACTTAACCCTTTGTTTTAATGAAAAAGCCTTTCTTTTGCTCAGATGGAGCTTAATGGCTGTACTTGGGCTGAACTGAATTCAGCTGTGGCCTTGAATGGCATGTTGGGAATCCCTGACGTCCAGGGCTTGTGTGCCCACAGATGCTTCACAGCCAGAGGAGTGAAACTGCAGCTGCTTCTCTTTCCTACCCCTTGAGATTTTGAACAATCACAATTTTGGAAGAAAGGCAATATTCTTGCCTGAAAAAGGATGTGACTCTTTTCCATCTGTCCAGCAGAAACAGGGCACCAAGACTGACTAACACTCATGTCACTTGCCTCAGCTCTCTGTCACAGGCTTTGGATCTAGGCCATTCTCAGAGGTCACCATATACTGGGACAGCTGCTCTTGTTGTGGCTACATGAATCACTTACAGTATAAAATTAGGGACCAACATGATAGGTAGGGTAAAGATACATCATGATAAATCCTAGACTTTCCAGTTGTTCTTTATGACCAAAGCCTTTACAAGCTGAGGTTTCATGTAGTGCTTGGTGGGCAGAAGCAGCTGCCCACCCCCAAAATAGGAACTAGTTTTGGAACATGAACAACCAAGTGAGGATAAAGGAGGAGGGGCTCTGTAAGTTTTGAAATTTTCAGAAACAGCTATTATTTTAAAAAACCAAATACATAGACATCCAACAACTTTTAAAAAAAGGGAAACAGCCCACCCTTTTCCAGGCTGTTGCCTGAGCAGTTCTTTACAAAGCATCTCAAGCATTTTGTAACTGCACCAGCATTATGTTGTAAAAACCCCCTTCTGCTAGCCAGCTTGCATCAAGCATTTGGCTTCCCTCCATGAGGACCTTCACCCACATTTATTCAACAGCACTAACTGGTTGCATGATGAAATGTTTGACTTGCATTTTTTTTTTCCTTTGCTGAAATCTCTCACTGAAACTAGACTGAAATGGAATAGGGTTTTATTTTAAATCTTGGAGCAAAAGCTACATTCAAAATCCTCTTTTACCTATTTGTTCTTTGGCTTGGGCACACCTCTCTATTTTTCTCACCAAAGAGTTGTCTGTGATAGTTCCCTGCCTCCCAGAAGATTGTGGGACCTCTCTTTGTAGTGTTCATATTCCACACTGCACAAAACCACTTTATTGTTGACCTTATGCCAGCTTTAGAAGACCATCAATGCAGTGTTTAGAAGACAACTGTTGTAGAGTGGAAGAGGGCACTTAACCTGAATCAAAGATGCACAGGCAATTTGTGGCTAGCCCATTTTTTGGTTGCTGCCACTCTAATGAGGCTTTAGGATCAGCCTCCAGTTTTCCCTGCATATGTTATCTTGGTTTATTCCCTGCTGGTTGTGCTGAAATCAGCACGGAGCTGTGCTCAGTGAAATGCATTCACACGCAGGTGCTGTAAAGATACGAGGTCAGAATTAAGTGGGGGCCAGGGTTAATGTGCTTTGATTAGCTCTTCCTCCCGTTGCATTGCTGTGATGAATTTTGCACACTACTTTCTATGTGCAGGCTAACTTAGCTAGTAGCAGAGGATTTCTTTTGGTGTGGCTGCAAAATGCCAGTCTGGAATTATTAATTATTAATCTGGCATGAAGCCAAAAGTGGAATACCTTAATATGGCAAAAAATTTCCTATGGTTCAGAATTCCTTTTGGCTCATACACCACACAGAGATAAAAAGGTGGCAGGCAAAGGGAGATGAAGAGATGACCACAAGTACATGGCTTGTTCTTGTTGGGGAATTGGGCTGAACTCTTAGCTGTCAGTAGGGCTGTGCCAATTGGTACTGGCCAAACAAGGAATTGTGTTGGATGAAAGGAAGCTGTGGTCTCCCTTCTCTTCCCTTTCCTTTCTCTAGTATGATTTTGACGAAACTCTCACAGCCTAGAAGTTGTCTCTCTTCTCCTTAGCTTCAGTTTCCCTTCTAGTTCTCTTCCCAAGACCTCCTCCCAATCCCGGGGTGCCCTTGTGCTGGGCTGGACCTGCAGAACCTGGTGTGCACCCCTGTGCAGTCACACCAAGCTCCATTCCTTCCCCCACACTCTCTGCGCTTCTCACCTGTGTATCTTTGCAACCCATTTGATGAGGGTTTTTGCTGCCAGTCATCCCTGGGCACACTGTCTGCTTTTCTTCTTGGGAAACTTGAGATCAGCTTGGCCATGAGGCCAGAGGGAGACCAAAGGTAACTTCAGATTTGCAGGCAGAAGGGTTGGTTTGTGGCTCGCTTTCTTCTCGTTTTTGTTAATTTAGACTTTCAGTAGCATTACTGAGAGCATTAAAATTCAAGTTAAATTTGTACTTTCATTCTTTAATTTGTGTGTACAGTGTTTCCCCTCCCTTAATTGCTGGGATTTTGCAACCATGAAAGAGGGGGTTTTGTCTTGGGTTGTGGGGATTTTTTTCCTGCCAGGAAAATTTTGATGTTGCAAGATGGAAAACACAAGGCTTTGAATACTTGCCCTTTGTTAGAGAAAGAGCTTATTTAAGGGCTTGCATCTTTATTCTGTTTATTGATGTGGAAGCCTTTCTCCTGAAGACTTCTCTCTTCTTTTTGCTTAAAGAAAGGGCAAGAATTCAAGTACTTGGGTTTTCCATGTTATAACATCTGTGTATTTAGCTAGAGCACAGAAGAAGGGCTTATGAAAGCCCCAGTGTTTTCCTGTCATGTATTTTTTGCTGAGGAAAGCTGTCATGCCAGGGGCAGCATGGCTGTGTCTGAGAAAGAGCAGAAGCATCAGAGTGACTGAGTGAAACATCTACCTTGCCTTGCACACAGCAAGGGCACCTCATACCTCTTCAAGGTGACTTGGGGTGTGGGTTTACAGAATAGGAGCTGTGACCCCAGTGCCCCACCTGTGCAGTGCCCAGAATACCAATTCTCAGCTGAAGCCAGTGGCTGATAGAAGTGCCCTCTCCCACGGTGCTGCTGATGGGAGAAGACAGACACTGTGGAGGTGGCTTTCCTCAGCCTGAGGCTCGTTAGTTTGACTTGGCAATTCAAGTTAAATTTTCCCATGAGCTTAGGTACCAAGCTGTAGGGCAGTGAAACCCAAAGGCTGAGGGACAGAAAATGGGTTAATGTGCCTGTCAGTTCATCTTTATCCTCTCTAGATGCCATGGACAGTGGAGAACCTCTTGAGGTGACCTGTACACTCAGGTGTCTGTCAGTGTAAAGGTAAAGATGTAGGAGGAAATTTTGCCTAGATACGAAAAGAGAACTCACCTGCACAACCAGATCTGAGCCTCCTCAAAGGCTGGGAATGCTGTGTTTGAACTGAATCCAGTCTAGGCTCCAGAAAAAGCAATGCCACTGTTGACTCAGAGTTCACAGTGTGTCTCTGCCCTTGGTTTAGATTCATCGAGTGCCTTTGTCTGTGGTTGGGCACTTGGAGCACTGTCGGTTGCAGAGACATTGCCACATGATACACCTTGAAGCACCAAGGGCTTCTGTTTTGGACCACAAATTCCCATGTATTCCTGGGCTCCTGTGCCTGCTCAGAAGTGCTCTCTAGGCAGCTGCACTCTTGCATAACCCATCAGGATTCACAGGAAAATGGTGTGGAGAGCTCTAAAGGGACAGGATTCAATTAGCAAGGAGTTCATCACAGCAGCTGGGGTCATATCCACTGGAAAGTGGAAAAGGCCATCTCTTCACTCAGCAACCTCTTACCTGCAAAGCAGGAGACCTTCCTGCTGGGCTCTCAGAGCCTAATTGCTCTTAGTTTAGTCTCCAGCTGGTCTCATGATAGCTGTAAATGGCTTTGCCCTCTCTGGATGTCTGTTCCTACATCAGGCATCATCCTCGGCTTCTCTCTCCTTCAGCTTACCCAAATGCTTTCATAATTGCTCCTGCTTGCTTCATTGGTCAAATTGGTGAGAACTTCACCAAGTTTCCTGTTGGAAGTCCCTGACAATGCACTGTGCAGCCTATGAGTCTGATTTCAGTTCTTGGAAAAATGAGGTAGGAGAAACCCACTGTGCTTTGGTCCAGCCTTGTTTCCATGCTGGCATTTATGTGCTGCCAGTGGGGCAACTGGTGGTTTAAAGTGTACCAGCTCACAGTTCTTTACTCATGGTTATTTCTGTCTTCTGGCATCCTGTCTGTAAAAACAGGAATTTTACATGAAGCTGATTGCTGGCTGACATGCTAAATCTCCTTATCCCTTTGGGAAGCCAGTCACCTTCTGAGTTACCCCTTCTCAGGGTTTCTCCTTGCTACTTTGCCATAGGAGTCTTCTGGAAGCTTTTATGCCACAAGATAACACCACAAGCAAAGCCACTTAGATCTGTCCCTTTTTTGGTGCTAGTGCTTCTCAGGGGGTCCTGTCCTGCCTACGAAGGATCCAGATCACTCTTCTCTGTTGTTTACAGCTCACAAAGCACAGAAGTGTTAAGCTGGCAGTTTTACCCTGATTAAGAGCACATTTAAAGTTAAGACAAGGACTTTCTCTGGCCATCTACACGATGCTTAACTTTGTATGAAACCCATCTGAAATTAACCTTAACATCCACTGCTGTGTGTCTGTCTTTTACTTGCACTTTCAAATTGCAATTTTAAATGCTGCCTGGACTTGCTCACCTTTTTATCAATGCTGCAAGTGAATTCCCTTTAAATAGCAGCTGCTGACACAGCATCTCTGCCTGTGTTTAGTGTGATGGCCAAGATCCAGGCAAGGTAGGAGAGCCACATGCAGTGAGGTATCCTCACAGCCCCCACCAGGGCTTGCTGCCTCTCCCAGGGGATGCAGAGCTTTGGAGGGGCGGCAGCTGGGGATGGGCTGATGAGTGCAAAGGCAGAGCTGGATGCTTCTTATGTGTTTCATGGGAAGTTTGCAAATGTGCCAGAGCAAAGGGGAGTCCCTAAGCAAATTACCATGCAGGATACAGCACATCCATCTCCACCTTCCTGCCCACAGCTTGTGCTGGGGCACCTGCCCTGTCTCAGGGGGAGGGAGGGCAGGAGGGCTTGGCTCTCAGCAAGGAGCCTTCCCACTCCACCACAAGTTGGGTTTGTGTGCTGGTTGTCAGCTCTCAGCCCTGCCCTGACACTGTGTCTACCTGCTGCAGGAGTCAGATGAGGGCAGCCCAGCCTCTCCATACAGGTTGGGCAGGTAGGAGAGATTAATTTCCTCTTCTGTCCCAGCTCCTGAGTCCTGGCCTTACCCCATGGTAGCAGTTCTGCCCAGGGCATAGAAATTTACCAGCACATGCAATCTTTTTGGGTTGTTTTTCTATTTCCTCTTCTTTTTTTGTACAGTCCTTCAAAATAGCCTAAATGCTTTTGAGCTGAGACCCTTATTTCTTAGATTTAGAAGGGAGGAGCAGGATAAAAGGCTATTAAGAGACTCAGGTGACTTTCCAACAATCTTGGCAAATAAGCCTAAATCTCAGGATCTTTGCAAGAGCCTAGAAGCTCTTTTTACCTCAAGAGCTCATGAAAACAGACATTCAACACTAGTTAAGGCAGGAGAACAAATGAGGCTGAAGGCTTTAAAGGGCCTGCCATCACCAAGGAAGGTCTCTAGGCCTTCCAGTGTCCTCCAGACATGCAGTGGAGGTGTGTGGCTGGCTCATGGGCTGCGCTGTGACATGCAGTGTGTCCACCTGTGCCCACCTGTGCTGAGGCAGCAAAGTGGTCTTTATCATGGTCCCATCTGGAAACTGGGGCAGCCTGAGCACTTACCCCTACAGGGAGCACCTTGCTGGGTCTGTGGGCCCTTTCAGACTAGACAAACCTGTATCAAGCCCTACTGCTCTGTCAGCAGTATGTTCCTGCCACTGTCTCCATCCACGGCTGCCCTGGGCTTTCCCCATCACTTGTGGGCAGCAGATGTTTATTCCATAGCTGTACAGCAGAGGCAAAGCAGTTTTCCCACCCAGCCCAGTTGACTGGGATGTGAAAGTGTTCCCAGCCATCATGAAGGTCCCACATTTGCCTCTGGGGTGCAATGATGCATTAGGACTAGTACTTCTGAGCAGCTGATGCACTTTGAGTGCACCCCATGTTTGTACTGGCATGGCATCAGCCTAAACTGATGAACTCCTCTTGTACTCTCCTCCTGCCAGTTAAAATCCTGGCTGTGCACAAAGCTAGGGCTCAGGAACTAGCGCTGATGTATCGGTTTGTGGTGTTTACCCAGAAGGATGGGGTAGCTTGTTCCACTGTTGATGGGGCCCCCTGTGAGACAGATCCATGAAGAACTAGTGAGTTATGATGCCATTAGGTTTAATCTAGTGGGGAACAGCATCTGGGTGGCTGTCACAGCTGAGGTGTTTTAGGGGATTTAAGCATGGATTTATTCACAGAAATGTGATCGCTGTATTGGATATGCAAGGCACTTAAAGCTTTTTCCTCTGTTTTAGTTACCTTCTTAGTATCAGGACACCATTTAGGACTAAATATTTAAGGGGAGTTCCCCAAGGGTCACTCCGAAAGGACAAAATTGTCTAGAAATAATATCCAGCTTTCGAGAAAAGGAAAATTCTTGTAGCTATTACTTTGGGTTGTCTCCCAGCTCTGCTTCACCATGTTTTTTGTATGTTATCCCTGACATTTAAACTGGCTTTTAGCTAATCTTCCAGTCTTGGGTTTTCTTTGCTGGGAGAGGGAAAAGTTGGGAGGGCTGTGAAATACTTTGAGCCATATCTTGCCAGAGGAGCAACTCTACAAATTCAGTGATCAGTGTTTGGTACTGGAAAAGGAAAATGAAATCCACATAGTTATCTTCCTTTGGCACACAAGGATGAGTGAGGCCTGGGACAGAAACCCCCTTGTCCATTCAACTTGATTTCTTTCATCAGATCTTAGTCTTTGAGCAAGCCCTGCAGAGGCAGAAAGGCCACAGGACACATAGTGGTGCCAGCAGCTACAGGTCCCTCACAATAACTCAAACCCTTTGTCTCTTCTCTCCTAGTTCTGGATACGGCAGGCCAGGAGGAGTTCAGTGCAATGCGGGAGCAGTACATGAGGACTGGAGATGGTTTCCTCATTGTCTACTCAGTGACAGACAAGGCCAGCTTCGAGCATGTGGACCGGTTCCACCAGCTGATCCTCAGAGTCAAGGACAGGTGGGTGTCACTGGCCGGGCACTGCCTGACCCTCCGGGGGCATGGTTGGACATCTCACCCCAACTTCTGCCTTCTGGGTGTCCTGAGACAGATCCTTATGTGGGATTTGTGGATCTCAGTGTGGTGAATAAGAAGTGGTTTACTTCTTCTGATAAGCATGAAGCACTTTCAGTGTGGAAAGGGTCAGTAGTGTTGCAATGGAGTGAAAATGTATCTGGAAGGGAGAAACTTCTGCCAGAATGGTCTGGCAGAGCACTGTGAGAAAGAGAGATCAGAAACCTTTGAAGGTAACTAGCTCAGCTCTGAAGAGGGGGAAGGATGCTCTGTGCACAGTGCAGGCACTTTGGGATCACCAGCAGGGAGTCAGCAAGCATTTGGCCCTAATTATTTTGTGTGTGCTGGCACTGTCTTCCTTTCCCTGGCTTGTGCCAAACACACCTTCAAAGGCCCTGTGTAATTTGAGGGTGTGAACAAGTGTCTTGAAGGGGAAAAAGCTTGGTCTGGAAGGAACTGTATTTCTTACCAGGGGTGTAATGTAGTTAATGTACTGTGCTCTGCAGCAAAAAGTTGCACAGAATAAAACATCTGTCTGTGCCTGAGGAGACAGCAAGGCAGGTTGCCTCTCTCCTCCTTGCATGTGCAGGGGAGAAGGTAGCATGGGAGTTTAATCATGGGAAATAAATGTGTCCTGGCAGAGTGTGGGGAAGCTGCTGCTGGTTTATCTCCAAGATAACTCCCTCTTCCCATCCTGGTTCAAGAGGCAATGGATCCATCCTCACTGGGTGGGGTGTGAATTAAGCCTTATATGTCTGCAGCTTTGAAACACTTAGTTTTTCCGTTCATAATGGCTTTTAATTATGGAAGTCATCAAGAAAAGTCACCAGAGGGTTTGGGCCTCGTTGCTGGCTTCCTTTCACAGCTCTGAATAACTTCCCCACAGGAAGGGTGGACTCATATCATGTGAGGTTCACAGCTGACAGCTCTTCCAGTAAAGCATCCAAAGTGTAGCCCACAAGAGTGAAAAGTAAAGGAAAAAACACCCTTTGATTTCATTTAAATGAAGAAGACTGTCAGTCAGCCTCTCAGATCACAGCAGTCTAAGCACTGCTGGCTTAGCTTGGGGCAAAGTAAATCTGTTTCTAAAAGCTGAAGGAGACGGGACGGAATTTCCTGTAACCTGCCCCAATCTGATGCTGATTTTATCTAATTTAACTTGGTGAAAATAAGATGCTATGTTCACTGTATGCTCTGGACTGAAACTTTTACCCTCTACACACCGTGCAAATGTTGCAGCAGCGTGTGAGAGGCAGGAAGTGAAACAGGCTGCTGAGGTTGTTTGTGTTTCCCCACTCAGCGCCACTCGGAGCGTGAGGAGCGTATCAATGCTTCATCCAAAACCTCAGCATGGTCAGAAAATCGCAGCAGTGGGAGCAGAATGAGTAAAAAAAACCTGCCAAACCCACAGGTAGCTGGGAGCAGAGCATCGCTCTACTTTTCAGTCTGGCAGGCAGTTTTGGCAACTTAAAATCCAAAAGAATTGCAGACTGCTGTGTTAGCAGGGCTGTTCAAAGCCTTCCTCCCATTTCTTTCCACAACCTTCATTATAGTAAAATGTTCAACTGTAGCAGCTTTGTTCTACTAGCAGTTGTACAGCTTACAATAGGGAACAGAGTCCCCATAGAGTTTTATGCCTGATGTAAACAAGGCAAATGAAACACCATCCAAAAGTAATCTCTTTCCAATCAATGTGCTGCAAGCCAAAAAGCAATCAAATAATCCAGACAAGCAAATATTTTGCTCCAGAACGATCAGAGTCAAGATATATCAATGCTCAGGTATTAACATTAAATCACAGTCACATTATCAGAATGAATAACTCTAAGACTCATTTAAAATGCAGAGTGCAGTACGGTATTTTTCCAGCCAGAGCAATGGGGCAACATGCCAAAGGGAAGATGGAGCTCTTATCATCTCAATGAAAAATGACCCAGAAATGCTGTTTAAAAATCCAGAGTTACCCAGGGAGGTGTTTTATATAGAAATGAGTATGGCCAGCTGCTCCTTAGCCCAGTAAAATCAGCTCTGTTACAGCAGAGAACACTGGGATCATTTAGGAGGGTTTAAAGTTAAATATAAGACAACAATACTGCTGTAACTGTCAGTGATCAGAAGGGACCTCCTTCCTCCCAGCAGTGGCTAAGAGGCCCTGCAGCAGCTGATTGCTCTGTTTCATGAAGCCAGAGGAGAGAGTGGCACTGCCAACACCTCCCATGGCTCCCATCCTTTGTTCTGATTATCACTGGAACAGTGGAGCTTTCTGCAGGGGGAGAGGGGGAGAGCCTTGCACAGGACATGCTGTGGATAGATGGATCTCTTCTTAGGTGGTGTCTGAAGACAAGCATTTACAAGCCTGGTAGTTAAGGAAATACTGAGTATTATTACAGAGGGAGATGAGTTTGGTATTTTTTTTCTGGTATTAGAAACAGGAGATGGTAGGTAATATTGGAGGCTTAGCAAATCTCTTTGGTTCCCTCCAGCCTCCTTCCAGCTACCACTGCCAAGCTCAGTTTGTCTTGAGGTGACATCTGATGGGCATCTTTTTGCTCCCACTCATTTTCGCCACCATTTGATGCCCCTCTAAGCACCAGCTCCCAGAGTCCATCTTTCCTTCCCCCACAGTTGCTCTCAGTGGATAATCAGGAATGAAATTACTCCAATTCTTCCATCATCCCTCAGTATCTTGCCAAGATATGCAGTTACTGAGATGCCTTAACTACTACAAAAGAGTCACAGTTTCCTGTCCAAGATCTGTCTTTATGTCTCAGTTGATTTTCTGGCTAATTTTCTAGATCTTTCTTCATCATTTCGGTCCTCAGGCTTAGTTATCATCAGGCATTGAAAAAATGGTGACAATAAGTTCCTGAAGTCCCTACAAATAACAATGAATGTGTGCATGCATGCAGTTGTCAAGTAAATTTTTACAGTATGAACATATGCATAGCACAGCCTGGGGGTTTTCTTTATATTTCTTTACACATATGTGGTATGTCTGTAGCTGAAAATGTTAGATGATGTAGCATCAAAAAAGTGAAATTTATGTTGTAGTCTGCTAATAATTGGGTGATGGTTTCGATTTTTTTCAGAGAGTCTTTTCCAATGATTCTGGTGGCAAACAAAGTTGATCTAATGCACTTACGGAAAATTACAAGAGAACAGGGGAGAGAAATGGCGACAAAACATAACGTAAGTTTGCGGGATTATTTTTTTTTAATGGGCTATTGAGAGTCCTATAACAGACGCTCAGAATTGAAATCTGTGCTCGTTAGGAGCTGAGTTAAAGCTTACAATTAAACATCTGTAAATACATTTTTGACTACTGTGAAGTAGCAACTATGCAGTTTCCTTTCAGTAGGGCCAATTCATCACTGAAACCAGAACTCTGCTGTGCATCAGGCTGTAGCAGAGCTGTGGCCATCACTATGACTTATGTACAAAGTGTCTGAAAGTGGTGAGAAGTGTTCAGGATGAGGGAAGAAAGTGCACTCTCCTGGAGTGAAAAGTCAGAGTCAGGTATTAGGAGGTACATCCAGGTGCCTGAGCTTGTTAAAGATAATGAAGTTAACAGGGTTGTTAAGCCTATATAAATCTGGCCCACCAGCTTAGCTCTGCATTATTCATGCTGTTAGTTTAGTCTGAGAAATTGGTCTTAGATGGGTGTAGATCACATGCTGCTCCACTAATCACCTCTAAATGCCAGCAGCCCTGAATACCCGGAGTTGTTGTCTCCTTTAGGAGGTGGAACTGAATGGAAAGGTTAAAGGCAAACAAGCCTGAGATCTCTTGGCAGCTTGCTGTGCCTAAAGGACAAGCTGTATGGTGGTTTCTGAGCAAACCATGATGGGTGTTTGTCAGGGCAGGTGGGCAGGTTCACTAGCCCCCTCCCCAAGGAATCTGGTTTCTATCAGAGCCACGACACCTAAACTGCAGCACAGCATGTTGTATCCATCTGCATACACATGCCTTGGAAAAGGCCCTGCATGAAAATGCCTTATCAGAGGCAGCTTTATAAATCTGCCAGTGTGCTGGACAAGCACTCTAGGAGGCCCCATCTGGCTGTCAGACTTTGAAGGGGAAGATCATTTGACACTGAAGGGGAATTGTAGTCATGAAATATTCATGCAGTAGTCCCAATAAAATGTGGCAAACAAGAATTTTTGGCAAGTGCTGGTCTATCAACAACCTTCGGCTATTTTCATGTCTGTGAGCACAGCTCAGGGGGGAGAGAACATCTGACAACGGTAAAGTCTGGGATTATTCTCCCCCAAACCCAGAGCTCCAATAGCAGCTGTTTAGCCTAGTGCTTATTCCAGACGTTTTGTAAGCACTTGCTGACCTTGCTGCAGTGAGGGTGTTGATAGCAGTGTCATGGCAACCTTTTATTTACCTGTATTTCCGTGGTATTAGCAGCCCATTTCTCCAGCCTTGAGGCTTTTCATTTTGAAACTGGTATTATCCCAACACATAGGCTGCAACTGATCTCTTTCATGATACATTTCTCTAGATTCCCTATATAGAAACGAGTGCCAAGGACCCACCTCTGAACGTGGACAAGGCCTTCCATGATCTCGTGAGGGTAATAAGGTAAGCTGCAAAGTCCTCCCTTCCTTACTGCCCATGGATGGGACGTGCAGTAGTCACGGCCCAGAGAGTCAGGAGCCAATTTCTGGGGAGCCAGGTTTTCTTGGAGGTGGGATATTTCTGATGTTTATTAACGTTCTTGTCCCGTGTCTGCTTAGGTATGTTACTAGCACTTAGCTGCCTGTGCAGGACATCAGTATGAGGCACAGCACTTAGCTGCCTGTGCAGGACATCAGTACCAGGCACAGTAAGAAGTAGCTGTGGCCATAATGAAATTTTTCTATTCAATGAACAGTGCAAAGCCTGCTATAATGATCAGCTCTAAAAGGCTGGCATTGAAAGCTTCAGACCAGTAATTTAGGTTTGCATAGTTTTGTCCTCTCAGGGTCTTGCCTTGCCAGAAGTTACAAAGGACTGGCAAAAAAAATTCTACAAAATTCTAATATTGTAGGTGACTTCTAACATTTTCTGCTCACTAAATGGAAAAAATTAAGCCATTTTGTATGAGAAACTGCATGACCTAATGGCTGAGCCCCAGGTTTCCTCAGTCTGCAGAGGTTTGTTCCCAGTTTTGGCAAACGCTTGCTCTCTGGGCGAACCCTGCTCCGGCTGCCAGCAGGGAGGGACTGCCTGCCCAAAACCCGGCTCCCCTGCAGGAAAAGAGCTGCACACACATCTCAGCATCTCAGCTGATAACCTCAGTTCTCTCGGAGAAGACTTGTTTTTCTGGCACTAGTTGTCTGCCAGATTTTCTGGGCCCTCATTTTTCATGTTTTGGGAGGGCGCTGAGCTGAAATCATGCTCCTCCCTGCCGTGCAGTCAAAGTGCCTCGCCCGGCAATTAAACCACAAGGCATTTATTCACAGCATATCTGTACTTGTGAATATCCTAGCACAGCCTCAAGCCAGCCTCCATCAAAAGCAGATGGTACTGCCCACTCTTCCCTCATGTCTCAAAAGCAGAGGGCAGAAAGTCTTTGGAGAACTGAGTTGGAAGTGTCCCAAGCTCTTTCCCAACTGTTCTGTAACTCAGTATTAGCTGGCTAGATATTGCTTTTGTGTTGCAGCAAGCTCTTACAACCATCTATTCTGCTCTGCAGGAAAGGAAAACAGCCAAAATAAGATGGGAAGGCTTTGTTTGCTTTCTCTACATAACACAACTCCAGACAGGCTGAAAGGAGTATTGTAATGAGGCATTACTAATGTCAAGCCCTGAAAATGCACTCCATAACCTCAAAAATAAGTGGTACACCTCAGTTTCCTGAGTAGCTACTGTGGAAGTCCTTGCCAGCCAGGTGAAACCCTCTGTGATGTCAAGTGCACCAGAAACGTTCACAAGAGCTGGAACTCGGGTTAAGTCAGAGAGCAGGGAGATGCTGTGTGATCTGGCTGGTCATTGGCCACAAAGCAGCTTTGCTTAGTTTTTGGATGTTACAGACTGTCCATAGTCAAGGGTAGCATCCATTAAGTATTGTTTTCCTGGTTCTCAAGTGAGCTTTTTCAAATAAAATGTAAATTTCAGCTCCCTGCTAACTGTCGTTGACAGAGTGCTTTGCAAATGAAGGGCTTCCTCAGAGCCCTTGTGAGCTCTCAGGGTGAGGATGCTTGTTCAGGGTTGCACTGTTTGTGCTCCTGGCATTTGATTCCCAGTTTATTTAGCTTCATGCAAGAAACTGTTGTCTGGAAGCAATCCAGAAAGGTGTGGGGTGATTGAGTCCACCCAATAGATGTTTTAAATTTTCCCTTTTATGCTGCAGCAGTGCACACACAGGAACTGTCACAGCAGAAGCCTTGAGCAGGCCCAGGGTGTGGTTTCTGGATCTCTAAAACAGATCCAGAAGAGTGTGAACAGCTTGTGGTCAGTGTTTATCCAGATTTAAAGTATTTTCTGAATTTCATCTTTCTAGTTTTGAGCTTTAAAGTTTTATGTTTTTCATGCCCCCAGCTTTCATATTCACGGAGAAAAAGTCTTACTAGTCAAGGCTGAGTTTTTCAGGTGGTTGCAAGAACTTGGAAGCTGAGGCTGTAAGAGAAACACCAGCTAAAACCGTAGTGATTTATGCCCCAGTGATGTCTCATCTTGGTCTGCATTACTTGGTATGAACACTGGGTTTAATGCCTGGCATATTACATGACAAAGAGGCTGCTTTTGAACTGCTCAGACTCTCAGGTTTGAATCTGTGGAAGCTGCCAGTGTTTGTATGTTATATCTTGCACTAAAATCTACATCTACAGGCTGCCTATGGGGTGTTTGAGCATTCTGCTGGATTTGCACTGCTGGGCTGGCAGAGTAGCTGCTGCAGTTGGATGCAGTTGCAAACAGGCATTTGGGCAATGCCTCATCTTACTGGACAGGGAGAAGCCCTCAACAGAATGCTTCAGAGGCTGCTCACAGCTCCAGGGCGCAGTGCAGGAGGGCTCTCAGCTGGTGGCTGTGACTTCAGACAGCCAGGGACATCTTTCTGGGGTCAGCTCATTCTCTGTGCTCAGGTTGTCTTCAGAGGAAGCCAGATGCTGCCCCATCGGCAGCAAACTCTGGTTTTGGATTATTATTTTTTAGCCTTTCTCCATCACCAAGTCTGCATCAGTGCAGCTGGCTAAGGGCAATGCCAGCTGAAAGGCAGAAGAGTGTATTTCTCTGTGCTCCCTGTATCTCTCTCATCCTCCTCCCTACTGTCAGCAGCAGTGTAATGGATGATGTTGCATTGCTTAGAGCATCCCTGTTTCCCAGAGCAGCCCCCATGGCAGGGGAGGAGGCAGCAGTTCACCCTGGGCAACTGGAGGCATAGTGCCCTGGCAGGACAAGCATCCCTGCCATTAGCCTTAATGGCTTCTTTCCTCCTTCCTGAAGAATGCAGGCAGTTCTCAGCTGTGTGGCATGAAAAGCCACGCAGTGCTGGAAGGGTGTATGGAGATATATATGCAAATATGCACATGCACGCCAAGATGCTGCTCTGCAGGCTGCCCAGGGCTCCGGATCCAAGCCAGCCTTATGTCTCACCTGCCTGCTTTCTTCTGTGTCTCCCAAAACAGGCAACAGATCCCAGAGAAAAGCCAGAAGAAGAAGAAAAAGACCAAATGGCGAGGGGACAGAGCCACAGGCTCCCATAAACTCCAGTGCGTGATTTTGTGACAGGACACCCTGGGAGTGCCTGGGATGCCTCCCTCCTCCCCTCTTGACCCAGGGCCAGCCCAGGCCAGGAGCCACAGCTCGATGCTGATGCCCACAGACCCCGTGGCCCCTCGGGCTCCTGCAGCAGCTCGGACTCGGAGGAGGCGGCTCAAAGGGTCCGGACCCCGGAGAGGGGCTGCACATCAGGGCCAGCGTGGGAGCTGTGCAAATGGGAGGCAGAAGGGATCAGCAGGACCTCAACTCTCAAACATCCCCAGCACCTTCCAGGGGCCTCCATGATGTTTATTAAAAAAAACCCCACACACAAACAGGGCAGAAGTTAAAAAGTGTTGGTTTTATCTGCAAACATTTCTCTTTGTGACCCATTTCTGAACAGCCTTGAATAGCCCCGTTTGGTACAGTTGTCTGTGTATATGTGGGGGAAGGGAAAGGGTTTTTCTTTCTCTTAATTTTTTTTTGTCCTCTTCTTCCTTTTTGTTGTTTGCTCAGCGAGTGTTGGGTTGCAAAGAAACAACGGCCAGGCTTAGATTTTTTGCACTGAACTCTCTCTTGGGCGACAGTGCCAAAACACAACTTCATATGAAAGTGCATAGATTTGGAGGAAGAAAATTAATTCCAGCTGCTCTGGGTGCTCCAGACATTGTGTCAGACTCTGGAGAGTCGCCAGCTCACAGACCATAAACTCCAGCTTAGGAAAGGAGGTTTGGGCTTGGATTATATTTTTTTTTTTCTTACCCTTTGTCAAGAGGTTTTGTTTCTGTTTTGTAACTTTGGACATGTCAGACTTAAGACATTTTGTTAACCTGGAAGTATTTAAATTAAAGTAATTTACAATGGAAGGGTATGTCATTTTTGGGGGAGAGGCGTGGAGGGGAAGGGAGAAAGGAAGTAAAATCTGAACTGAATTTGTTATTTGGATGTTGAATTTCTCCTTCATAATGCATGGAAAGTGATGCAATCTAAATCACTCTCTATTATTCCTTAACCTTTCCCTGCAAAGCCACTCATGGGTAGATGAATTGTTTTGCTTTTCCCAGGCTCATCTCACACACACAGGAAAAAGATCTGTTTATGGACTTTGGCTCAATGTTTCTCCTCCCTCCTTCGCCAAGTTGGTGACTTGAAAGGAAGAGGTGTTTTTAAAATTATTCAAGTGGGATGTGTCTCTTCATAAGCTGACTGTATCTAAAATGTCTCCCTGAAAACAGCAAGGACTAAATATGCCTTATGAAAAGACAAGGCAAAAAACCTGCAAGCATTCAAACTGCCATCTGTAGCACCAGAAATATGGCTGTGCACCTCCTGGAGGGGCTGCGTGTTCTTTCACACCTTTCCTGGCAGTAAGAACTGCAGTGGCAAATTTGTCTTTAATGGAATGTCATCTGCTGGATCAAATCCATTGGCTCCATTCACATGGTCACCAAACCTGTTTAAAAGTAGCAACTTGCTTTTCATCAGCTTGAATCTTATTCAAATATGCTTTCTGGGCATGACTTAAAATATTGGCAGAGTACGAATGCCTGAGGTTTATGTGTCTGAGCACAGAAAATCCTGGTATTGGATATTGAAGATGCATCCAAGATGATGGATCATGACAACCTTAGTTGTCCATACTTGTCTATTTGCCACCAGATTTCATTTCTTGACCCTTTGCCAGGCCACTTTTTAGAAGTGAGTTGGCTGCTGATTATTTTTCAGGTGCATGAGGCTAATGGAAATATGTTCTTAATTTGTCCAGTCTCCATCACAGCCAGAAGATGGCAAAAGCCTGTGGCTGGCTCAGCAAGCTGCTTAGGGTAATGCTGGCTCTGCTGCCTCTGTCCCCTTTGGTGTGGTGACAGATGCTGGGGATGGATTAAGCAGGGGGATATTGGAAAGAAGTGTCACTCACAGACTCTTAGGTTGGATGTGGGCCATACACTTCAGAGAAGTAGCAACATGCTGTGTCAGCTGAGATGTGGCTCCCAACCATCGCAGCATTTCTCCCAGTGCTGGCTGAACAGAACTGCAGCAACTGAAGCCATCCCCTTCCAGTTCTGGTCCTTGAGACTTGTCTCTGCCTTCTGGAGGAACATCTCCCTGTAGGCATTTCATTTGTTCTGCTCTGAAAACCTTCAGTAAATCAGAAATTATCTGATCTTTGCCACCACCCCATTTCACCATCACCCCTATAACCACTTCCCTACCAGAATCCCTGTCTAGCCTGACTGCTGGCTTAATAGTTTTAATTATACACTACTAATGCCATGGGATCCCACACACAAGAAGATGATGGCATTTTCAGGGAGCTCTATAATACCCCCTAGAGCCCTTCCACTTAAAAATAACTTGATTCCTGCTGAAACACCTCATCCTTATTATTTTTATCTAAACCCTTGGGAATGCTTGCCTGAAAACAGCATGTGTGTCTCTTGACTCACGTCTGCTGCGTACTCAGCACTGCATGTGAGAAATTATCTGCTTTTTCTAAAGCTTCTTAATTGTTTCTTCAGTTCCTTTAGCAACTAACAGCTATTGCAGAATAATGGAGGGGAGGAGGAGGGAAAAGGAGCAGATTAATAGCAGAATATGGAGTAGTGGCCAATGGGGAAAACTGTTTTCGGGGGCTGTTTTCTTCTACAGTCATCAACTTGTTTATAGCAAGGATTGTGTCTCTGACAATCCTAGGGTGCTGAAAACAGCAAGGTATACAAAGCCTTCTGCCACCTAAGCCACCCTGTCATATTCAGGGCTGTTGGGAAATGGAGAGCACCTTCCCTGCCATGTACAGCACCTACAGACCAGTTGGTGACACGCTGCAGAGAGCAACACCTGTGCTGTAGGTAGCTTGTATTTTCCAATGGAGCATCCAGTGGATAGGGACATTTCTGTTGTGGCCAGGGGCAACCTGGAGAAGGATCTGTAAGGGCACATGTGGGGCTCACTTCCAAAGAGCACATGGTGTAAATGACCTAACATCATCTTCAGCCCCTGGGTAAATCAGCATTTTCTTGTCTCAGAGCAATCTGGTTCCTCTTCTGTTAAACAGAAATTGGCAAGGTAGAGTTGGACATAGAGGTGACCTTGCTTTCAACACACAGTTTCAAACAAAATAAAAAGAGGGGTAAAACCTTACAGATTTATTGGCACAAATAACCTCCTTTTTCTGTTTTAGACACTGAATAATATTTGTAGAACAACAAACAAAAAGTTTAAGCACCTAAGTTTGGCTTTGCAAAGGTGTCATCACCTCCCCAACCTGGGATCCCATAGCAGCTGTACCACTGCTTTCAGGTAAATCATGTTGCTGTTTCCTCTCTCTGGTCCTGCTTATAAGGCAGCCACTTACCAGTTTCTGAGGTACATGACATTTATGGTACAAGCCAAGTCACCTGTTTGCCTGTCGACCTCATGTCTCTCAAAGGGGGAGTGGGAAGAAAAGGAGAAGTACCTGGTTGAAATAAATACACGTTTCTTTGAGCAGAGTTTAATTGTCCCTCTCTGCCTGCCAGCTCTAAATGGCACAAAAGCCTGATAACAGCAGAACCAAACAATGCCACACCACACCTGAAGAGGTCTGCACGTGGTGGCCATATACAAACCTGCTTTCTTGGCTAGCTAAGGCCAGTGCTGTTACTGGCAAAGCTGCTCTGTGATAGCCCAGGTACATTTAAATAAACCACGTTCAGATGATGGTGCTCAGCAGCAAAACACTGGAGATGGTGAGCAAGAGAAGCAAGTATTTAACAAGGGGCTGAAATTGCTTGGTTTGGATCAGATGTTTCAGTTTAACAAGAGGCCATTGCTGTATGTTGCTCAGTTCCTTAATCTGCAATAATTAATTTTGGCTGGCTCTTTTAACCTACAGCTGTACTAGAATTTGCAAATTAGGACAGGCTGAGGGGTTTAGACATAGATGGTGTGTCTCGTCTGGAGAGGAAATGAGCATTATTGGGCACAGAGAGGACAGCATTGTAACACTGGTTCAGATTTTTTGATTTAGCTTGTTACCATCCTCAGGCCAAAATGGACTGCTCAGAGCCTTATTCATCTCCAGTGATTTCAAGGGATGGTCCCTAAATGCTGCTGAAGTGCTTGGGAAGGAGGTGATCCCCTCAAAGTTCTGCTAAGAGTAGAATATAAAGGGGAATACAGAAGATACTTTAAGAGATGTGACTTATGGTCTACTCCAAATGTCAGAGTTCAGATATTTATTAATGAGGGAGAGAGAGGGCTTGAGAGAAGTTTGGCATTAGGGAAATAGCCAAGGATCTGTGACAACTGCCACATCAACCTGTGTATCTTGGAATGGACAGAAGAGCTCTGTGTTTGGAAATCTTCTTTCTGTGAGCCAACCTATTTCATCTGCTGCAGGCTGGGCAGGAAGGAGGAGCTTTAGTGCATTTATTAAGGACTGCATTAGAGTGCACAGCAAACATGACAGTGAAAAGGAGAGGAAGGATGCCGTGGCATGGGAAGTGTTGCCATTCCTGGTCACTGCTCCCTGTGCTGGGAGGTCTCCAGTGGTCACACAAGCTAAATTGAGTGTCTTGCATTTATGTATTTAATGTCATCTGAAGATGCCTGGGGGTATCCAAGGCATTTACCTGGGAGTTTCAGCTGTAAAATGAGACCTATGGGAAATCTGGGCTCTTCTGGAACAGCAGCCACCAGCCAGGCAAGGGTTCACCTGAGCAGCTGAAATGGCTCCAGATGTTTACCTTGGGGTGCTTTGGGAACCCTTTTCTATTTCACAGCAGTTCTCCGAGAAAAGTCAATGGATATTTCAAGTGTCTGTGGATATCCTAGTTCTTCTCCTGCAAAGTGATGTCACCTGTGTTTTAGGGACTCACTGATGCATCTAGACAAAGTCTGAAGTAGAAGTCACCAATTTTGTGAAATGTATTAATTGCCTTTTGCAGCCTAGGCGATTTCATGATCAGTTGCACAATTAGGCTGTAAATAATTCAATATTTGGCTATCAGGGATTCCATCAATATTATGCAGGCCTTTTGCTTCCTTTTCTCTTGCATGCAAGGGAAATAAATATTTCATAGATGATCTCGCAGATGGTTTCTGGGATGACACAGGACTTGCTTGCAGCAGAAGAGAGCAGGGAGAGAGATGACTGCGTGTGCTGGATCCCATGATGGGGAGGCACGAGGAGTTACAGCACAGAGGTAGGCTCTGCTCTGAGGGGGTTCCCCACCACGGTGGCAAACTACTGCTGCTTCTCTCCAGCTCCAAGAAGTCACTCATGAGTGGCCAGCAGGTCAGGCAGGTCAATATTCCTGAGGCAGGAGAAACGTGGGGGCACTGCTGTGCCAAAGGGAGGGGCCAGGGAAGGAAGGCTCACACCCAGCAGATGAGACCTGCCAGCTGGATGAGTGCAGGGGTTACTGCTAATGACAGGAGGGAGGTGTTCAGCAGTGCTGAGTATGCAGTAGAGACAGCCCTACTCCTGGCAGTTCTGGGACAGCTTTTTAAATTCTTTTGAATTCAGGGGTTCCCTTTGCCAAATTCTGGGGGACCAGCAACATCGTGCCAAGCCAAACACAGCAGTCTGACTTGCCACAATCATTACTACTTTTCTGGTTTCCATCCCTCCTCCCAAGTCTCTCTCATGCAGACCAGGACATGTACAGCATTGTCTGAGAGCTCAGACTGGGCATGTGGTCAGATCCAGGAGCCAGAGGGACTCAGGCAGCATCCTGGATTTGGTAAATAAGAGAGCAGGAGTAAGAGGTGAAGGAAGGAGCTTTGTGAATCAGGACCCTGTTCTATAAAGCCAAATCCTCTGCAGATCTGGGCAAGAGACATTGTACAGCTCATGATTAAGACAATCTCTGCTGAGAAGTCAGCCCAGCTGAACAAGTCACGAGCTGCTCCTTGGGCTGCCACACACACAGTGGTTATCAGGTGGCTTCTGTGACAGCGGCTCCTCTCACTACAGCAGTCAAGCCCACCCGGCCCAGACCTAGACAGAGACTGGGCATGCCTCTCTGCAACTCAAGAGCCCATGTCCCCATAGAGCAGGGAGTTCTTTCTGCAAGCTCCATAATAAGAGCTGTGTTTCAAACAACAGTCCCTGGGATGGAGCCGACAGAAAGCAGGAAATGCGAAGTTAAGGCTGATGCTCCGGGCTTTGCTCACACAATTGTTGAGGTCAAACAAAGCACAATGATGTGAGCTGGGGACAGGGTGCTACTCACCCTCCCCTGGGAGCTTCCTGCCCTGCCTTGTCTCATCCCAGTCTCCAAACTTTCCTAAGAGCTTGTACTGGTTTCTGGCATTGAGTTTCCGACAGAGCTGGTCACAAAGTTTCGTTCCCGTGGTTTTTTTGCTCGGCTTGGTGAAGTCTCTTTGTCTCCCCCAGCACCCTTTGGGCAGCAGTGTTAGTGTGGTGATGGGGGTGTCTGGGCAGCCTTTGGCAGAAGATGCCTTATGGGGAAGAGGAGGAACAGCAGGAGATGGGGAAAGCAAAGCAGTCACACCATCAGCATAAAACACTTAAAGGCAGAGGAGGCACTCTGCTAGGTTTTTGTTGGTTTTACTTTAGTAAATAAAAATTGTTCTGGGAAAATTCACCTGACACCTGCTACCATAAAGGAATAAAGAATAGAGAATTAAAACTAATGAAAGAAGTAGAGAACTAATGATTTTTCCCTTCAGGATCTTAAAGCATTCAAGAAACAATCCAATCTCTCGCAGCCAGGACACTTAGAAGGGACAGATCCTGTTCATTGGCTGAAGAAACAAGAGCACAGACATCCAAAATGTAGACAAAGAACAGGGGCTGGTGAGATGCCCGAACATCAAACACTGCTGGGACTTGTGACCAGTTTGCTTCAAGCTGTGAAACTATAATTAACATAGACTTAGCTGAAGATAAATATTAAATGCAAAATGAAGAGGTCTAAGGCCAACTATCTTGAGAGCTTCAGTCCCTGATAAAATCTGTAAACACCTGCTAGATATAGGCTGTGTCCATAAGTGGCATTTTCTCAGGATTTTCAATTGATTTTTCCCCCAAAGCAATCTATCTCCTTCCTAATTTAGGGTTCATCTTATCACATCATACAAATAAACTAAAAATGGAAAAGGTCACAAGTTCTAATTTATTTAGGAAAAAAAATTACCCTTTGTTAAATGCCTTTGGACTTATTTACGTAACTGCTTTTGTTTCTCTTAGAAAACAAAAGCTTCACTCCTGCTTGTCCTGTGGAGCCCTCAATACCAGTGACTGGATCAGGGATGGACTGACTGAGGAAATCAAACCTGTGCAGCACATGGAAGCCGTGTGAACCCACAGATAAGTTGCTGTTCTAGGTTTCCAAGGGTTGGAGGCTAGTGCTTAATTTTAAAATGACAGATCCTTTGGCAATGTTGTCCTAAGACAACAACAAAGAAGTGGCACTACCTAATGCCAGTGACTGTTCCTCCCAGCATCCAGAGGGCCACCAGACCTGGTCATGTAAATAATGGTACTGATGCCTGTGTGGAAAAAACTACTTCTGCTTCTTGTGACAGGAGTTAGCACCAGCCTGACCAATGCTTCACACTACTGCCCATTTGTTTATGGTTTATTGCCAACTAATGCCAAACTGCAGGCTTAGTCAGGTCTACCAACAGTCTAAGTTGGATTTTCTCTTACTGTGACCAATGTGGGACTTGTAGCACTGAAATATCACTGGAAAGTCTGTCTAGCCACAGCACAACGTTTTGTTACTACCCAGCTGCCTATTGTCTGCAGCAGCCTTTTACCACAGGCACTGTAAAGGTGGGACAGAGCTCCTGCCGCTCCCTGGAGAGAGGTAAGTGCCTTGAATTTGATTGTGTGGGCCTGGGCTTGTGTCTTAACATCTCTTTAGGGCAATTTGGCTGCTTACAATGAATTATCTGCATTGACCAGCTGAGGGCAGGAACAATTTGTCTGTGTTTTCAGGTGGTGTCAGAGTTAGGTGGTTTATATATAGATTAAACCCCAGGAGAGCTTCTGTGATGACAGATGACCTTACCTGCCATGTGGACTGGCCTTGTCTCAGTCCAGTCTCTGCCAGTCACGTGCCCCTTGCAAAAATGTCCAGCAGCAAACACACACATGGGGTGGGTGGCATCTGGCATGAGCAGGGAAGTCCACACAGCCCAGGACCCCTCCATGTGTGTGCAGGACAGGTGCAGGCAGCAGGACTGCTCAGCACCACTGGGAATGCACTGGGGCTTTTCCAGATCAGTCCTGTCCCCCTCTCTTGCCTATTGGTGCAGAAAATAACCCCAAAAGCAACTAAACAGCAGACAAAGCTTCTCTAACATCTTGGTCTTTGTGTCCCATCTCAGTGAGGGTTGGGAGTAAAACTGTCCCAGAAACAATGGTTAAAAAAATGCTGAAGGGGGAGAATGTAAAAGGGAAACTACAATGTGCACTTGTGCTGCTGGTGGATGTTTTTTATTACTGTTATTGGCTATTCAAACACTTACTGAAAAAAAGGAAAGGAGAAGTGGAGACAGCAGCCTCAAATCAAACAGATTTCAAACAGTTCACAAAGAGTTCACAAACTTTTTCTAAATATATTAATCTTCCAAAGACTCTTTAGCCTGATAGTTAGATTTAAATAATCATGACCTAGTACTTACTAAATAACTAAAATCTTTTGAGAGTTCACATTTATAGTCCAGATCACTGTAAAACAAAGGACAGAAAGAAATCCCTTTTGGATGTGAATATTTAATACAGCATTTGGAAAGCTGCTGCACTGACACTCATTTGAGCAGATAATCAAATAAGTATTAAAACAAACAATTATGCAGACATATAATTAGAACAGGAAAAGATTCTAAGTTAAGCCAATAGAAAATGGTTTATAAAAACCATTTGATCACAGCCTTTCAAACAGAAGTGGAACAAAACACCAAGGCTGTTACTTTATATTTGGGATTATAGAACAGTGGAGGTACCAGTAGCACCTGGTATGTAAATACAGGATTGATATCCTGAGGTCTGTTCCTCAGGGACTCACTTCAGAGCCTGTGAATATTAACTGGAGCCTTTCTGTTATGTCAAAGAGGCTTTGGGTCAGGATCCATCACCTTCTGATGAGGGAGTCCCACAATTCCTTTATTTGGCAGCTTGCAGGAGAAGCAGAAGTAAAACATATTGCAAAAGCCAAGCTCCAACAGGAGTTCTGTTCAATTATGTCTTAACATTAAACTGTAGCTAATGTGCTTTTACCAGATGTCCTGACGAAATACTATTACAAGCTGGTGCATTGCATTAATTAAAGTGAAATTTCATAATGAATTCTTTTTTCAAGGCAGCAGGGATGAATTGGTGACCTACATAACCTCCCTTCCCTCTAAAATAGCTTTCCAAACTAATGAAATGAATCCCCCTGGTTGTGGCAGGGGAGCAGCGCAAGCTGTGCTTTGCATCCCAGCTACAGACTGCGACAGGAAAAAATCTGGGCACTCTCCACAGAGATTATGGCTTGCCTTTCATTGTGTGTAGCAACAAGAGGGAACTTTCAGAGGCAGGAGGACTCTCCATTAAGGCACCTTGCATAACGGGAAGCTTTTGAAAGCTCCATTAAAATTCTTGGACAGTGCCCTCACAGAGAAGCTGGGGAGATAAGCTGGCTGACCCTCTATCTTATAAACTGGCACAAATGCACAGACAGTTAAATGCACATTTGTTCAAGTTTAAGAGGCTTAGGGTATGTCATTAAAATATAATCCACAACGGACAACAAACATGCCCACAGCTGGCAGGCTCAGACCCGTCTCTGCAGTGAGTGTGTCGGGAGAGAAGCGCCAGGATCAGCATCACACAGCCCGTGTGTGTGGGGAGCTGACAGGAGGAGGGGAGGCCTCTGTTCCCAGGCATGTGTTTTTAAAAGAGAAAATATGCCAGTGAATTCTGATTATGCCTGTGTTAGTACATTTTGATCCATGGTGGTTTGAGATTAAAAGCGATTTATGGTGTTGCTAAGCCTCAGCAGTCTGCATTTCACTAAGCCATTGCAGTGCAATCAAAACTGTGCCTGTACCAGTGCTGGATGGTGCCAGCGAATCCTAATTGCCTGAAAGATAATGGTGTCATTAAAGTCTCTTGCCCCCGTGAGCTTTGTACTCCTCGACAGAAAAGATGCTTTTATTGTTGGTTTCAAAGGAGCCCTCAGTCACTGCTAAAGCACATTGTCCATTCAGAGGTGCTGGGATGCTCTATTCTGTAGCTGTTTTATTTCTCAGCTTCTCCCTTCATAAGCAGTGGGCAGGCAAAAGCAATGGAGAGAAATGCAGAAAAGATACTGACTTTTCAACAAGCAAGACAAGATATAAATCAGATATGATTCAGTTAGGCATCATAAGGGAAAGAAGTGTCTGAGACCTTGCACTGGTTTAGGCTTCTAGCAACAGAAATGGAGAATGCTGCTGTATAAGGAGATAGAGTCCACAAAAAATGCCAACTTCTCCAATAATTTTCAAGTCAGTAATCATTTTGACAGAAAAGCTGTGACCAGCTCCTTTACTCATACAAAAGGCATGTGGCCCTGCAATTACACCTTAACTCATAGCCATTCTTCTTTCTGGACAATTTCAATTAAGAAATGACCTCTCCATAAAACATTCAATTCTGTTACAAGATTTATTCCTGTCTTCATCTGGTAACATCTTCCTGAAAAGCAGAAAGACACTTATGCAGGTAAATTTATCACTTGCCTATTTATGGGTGTGAGTTTTCTTAAACTGAAGGGGATTCTACTATTATTATTTGCCTGTACTCTGAATTTTGCTATTTCTTGTGCTTTGAGAATCACCTTTTGTTTTCTTTGCAGAGTGCCCTGCTCACTCAAGAGCCCATCTTCAGTGGGTCAGCAGTACCAGACCACAGACATACGACAGTGACATGCAGAGGTAGCCTATAGCAAGAGGTTTCTGCATTTGTGCCATCCAAAACTGAACAGAGATGTATTTAACCACAGCAATGTCAGGACAAGTAGTATCTGCTGAGTACAATAAGAAGCTTGATTTGCAGAAGGACTGTAGTCCACCCAACCTACTACCCTCATAAAACCTTTACAGTTAAATATACACTCCGTTACACTTAAGAGACTTAGGGCAGGCCATTACAACATAATCCAGAGTGCTCACCAATGCATGCATTACACTAAAAATGCTTGGCATTGCTGGTGCAGGGTACTTTCAAGCAGAGAAGAGCCTCCACAGATCAGCACTCAGATAATTTTCCTTTCATACTTTCCTTCTCCTTATCTGCCTTTCTTTTAGCTGTTGCTTTTACTCTTCCAGCTGTTACCTTTCCATCTTCTATCCATATGATCCATCATGGTGGGTATAAGAACCTTTCTTCATTGCATCACATTTCTGGAGTACTTTGGAGTAGTCTGTTGTAGTTTTGCCACTGATTCTCCATTTGTTTAAGACTTACTGGCATTTAATGTTTTTTCTTTGCTGAAGCCTTTTGAATGTAGTATCTAAATTGCAGTTCTGCTGCTCAGGGCTGTGCCTGTAAGCAGGGGCTTTTTCTGAAGGCAAGAGGGGTCTCAGTAAGCTGGATGAGTGAGAGGGGCCTTTCACATGGGGAGCAGACAGTAATTACACAGAAGAACTTAATGCTTCTTGCCTGAAATGTAAGTGGCGGAGGGAGATTGTTGAAACCCCAAAACCAAATTTGGAGACCCCCCTGTTCATATGATGCAGCAGCCTGGAAAGGGCCAGAGTGGATGACCACACTAGAAAACCCAGGGCAGCTCAAACCCCTTTGTGCACACCGGGCCCTGCCAGGGACTTGTTCTGATGCCCAAACCCTGCAAAATGTGAACTCCGATCTTAATCTAGTGTATTGAAAATTGACAGAGTTTTACTTGTTTTTACAAAGAACCAGAGCATGAATGGCAGTAAACCCATGAGGCCTTTTGGCTTAATCCCATTTCAGACACAAAAAAGAAACTCCTGCCTGACAGCCACAAACTCTCTGGGAAAAGTCAGCTCTTCCTATGTTTCCCTAACTATATTTACTCTGCCATGTGCTGTCATCCTCCAATCCTCTCTGAGTGTCACTTGAAGAAAAAAAATCTGTAGAGAATTATAATGACAATACATTGAAGATGGCTTACAGCAGAGAATGGCACTTCACAGCAGCTGGCTGTGACAAATCTGGGTTGGGAGAGAACATTGTGTATGTCCCAGAGAGTAGAGCTTTTAAAATAAAAACCTCATTCTTGTTCCCTGGAGCTTTTTAATGAATTGCCACATGCAACAATGCCTTAAACGAAGCATTGGTGATTATCCATCTGACTGTGGCTCAGTGATTACAAAATAAAAGAACAGGCAGCACCCTGAAAACTCTAAACCTACTTGAGGAGCTCTACAGATGCTAAGGACAGTCCCATTTTAAAGGCAAAGAAGTAGAGGTCACCAAAGGAGCAAAAAACTTTAGAGAGGTGGGACATATTACTAGGGTTAACATTTCTCAGCAGGATGAAACTCCCACCTCTGAGCCATGGACCAGTTGTACACACACTGAGGGTAATAAGTGCCAGTCAGATCCCAGGATGATTCAGACACCTGATTATATGGAAACTATGTTTTACACTTCTGGCAAGAGCTAGAACAAGGCCAGGAGCAGCAGTCTTGCTGGTGTGACCTGGAGGGAAGTGGTTCTTGTTGGATCACGAGGATACAGTCCAGTGAGGGTTACAGGTTTTACATCTAGGACAAAGGATGTCCTGTCCCATCCAGATATCTGCTTAAACACATAAACACTACGGCTTTTCCCTCTTGGACAGACATGCTGGTCACAGCATTTAACTCTGCATTTGGTTTAGATGTGCAAGGAAGAGTCCAAACTACCATGGCTCCCTCTGCAGTTGCTGGGTGACATGGGCTTCTCTCCCATGTAACATAGGCTCTGCTGCAGATCATGCTGCAGGGAAGTCTTCCACTCTCCAAGGAATGCACAGGGGCTCTGGAGACCACAGTCCAAAATCAGACACCTCATTTAAATGCCTCAGCTTGGGCTGTGCAAATACACATCACAGCACCAAGTACTAATGGAGACCTCCAGCTCCCTTGTCCATCTTTAACCACTTTTCTAATGCCTGTGCACTGGCCCTCTGGGGCTCTCCCAGTCCTGCACAGCCTGTACAACCCTAACCAGTCCTTTGGGGTCAGAAGTATGTTTTAAACCATCCCAAACCAGATTGCTCTGAATAGCATCTGCACATGTAGAAGGCGGCTGATGCATCCCAATACATGGGGCTTGCTATGCATGGGACACAGTGTCCCTCTGCATTTCCCAGGATTTCTGGATGCCCAGAAGCCCTCCTGGCAGATATCCAGATATCCACTAGCTCATTCCCTGTGCCACTGTGGAGCTGGCAGGTCCACACACTTCCTCGACGCTCGCCCCGCATTCATTTTCTGTTGCTCCTGGGCTTGGCAGCTTCCAGGGTAAATCTGGGTCAACATCTTTCCATAGGATTTCTGTTCCCTTCCTGCCAGGGCTGGCAGAAGGGGATGTGCCAGGACAGTACTGAAGAGCCATTGACTGATGAAGAAGGACAAGCAGGGAATGGGGGTTTTTGGTTTATGTCAAAGCTGTGCACAAACACAGACCCACAGGCACTGCAAACAAATATCAGTAAAAATCAGAGGATGATGTACAAAAATCTCTTGTTATCTCCAAAAATTGCACAGATTCATTTGAATGCAGTGGGAGATTCAGTGTTGATTAACAGCTATTCAGGTTTTTAAAATTTTAAGCCTTTATTCCTAGCATATGTAACAAAGTAACTTTAAAACCTTAGACCATTTCAGCTTTGAATGTTGGGAAACCCACAGGAAAAAACAGTCTCAGCCCTATTTCAGTAAATGTGCAGGAGGATCAGTGTGAGTAAAAGCTCTTGTTAGTTCTCTCATGCTTTGCTCTTAGTAATTGGTTGATATTTTAGGGATGGAATAATCTGTGGAAGTTGCTTTCTGTAGCATGTGCTGCTAACCCTTTTTTTTCCCTGTCAGAAAATCCTTTTGAAATTAGACCCAACTCCTGGAATCAACCCAGACACTGCTTTTCAAGCCAGAAGCATATGTATAAGCATCATCAATCATGCCACTGACTCTTATCACTGCTCTATATTCACTTTCTACCTGGTTTGAATTCCTAATTGGCCCTGCTGAGCAACTTAGAGCCCTGAAGAAAGTGGTGGAAGGGAGGTGGGAAAGAGTGTGACTTTCCAGCTGGGATTGGGAGGGTTTCCTGCAAATTACACTGATAAAGTCTGTTTCCTGGAGAAAATAGGCAAGAAGCAGTTGGCAACAGGGTGAGTAAGAGTCGGATGCGATGGGGTATGATGTATAAAAGTGTGTACAACTGGCTCAATTATCATCTGAGCAGTTGGCCTGGCAGCTGCTTATATCATGTGTTTCAGACTCGTGTACTGCAATGCAGGCACAGGAGGAGTCATTTGGACAGGAGTGGAGTAGATAATTCAGGAGGCAAGGCTGCTTTTCTGATTTAAGTACAGGAGAAGCTCTGGAAAATGCAGGTGATTTCCTGTGCCATCTAGAGCAGGATTTCTCTTTCTCTGCTTAGGAAACCACCAATGTTCTCCCCATCCTCTAGCTCTCATTTATAGAAATCTCTTTCTCACAGTGACAGTGTCCCAAGCTGCCTAAAACAATGTGAATTGGGTGGGAGCACCCTCAGGGACTGGTGACCCAGGATACGATGGTGGCTCTGGGCTGTGCCAGGGAATGGGCTGCCTCCTCAGGCAGGGATGGTGGGTCTCAGGTCCAGCTAACCCAAATGGGAATTTGAGCCACCTCTCCATCTCAGGTGCAGAGTAAGCACAAATAGTACACACTCAGAACATTTATTTCATTGCTTTTCCCCCCCTGCTGCCCCCCACCCTCTTCCCATTAAGCAGTCACACATGCTGCTGAAAGCCAGGGCAGCTGTATTCATCTATCAAAGCCTGTCAGCTTGAGAGCATAGGCTCTTCCCATTAATTAAGCAAATGTAATGTGATTAGCTAAGGCTGTAAATGTTTCTAGGCCCATTTAGAAAGCTACAAAACACTGAGCATCACAGTCTCTTATTTTCATGGGCTTGTGCTATGTGGGATTCTCCTCTGGGGATGAGACTTCAGTTTCAAAATTTCTGTGTGTGAGAAAAAATAGGGAGATGTAATAGAAAGCACCAAAAATGGGTCATGTAGTTCTAAAACTGCTGTTTGAAGCTGAGAAGAAATTAGTTTCTGCACTTTTAAAAAACTTTTGCCTACAGTTTTTCTTTCAATGGACATAACAAGAAATGCTGAAAGCTCAATTTTTGGTAAGAATCTATATACCTCATTTAAGTTCTCTACTTGCTTTGATGAAATATATATATTACTTAGCAGCTAAGTATTTAAACTGGGGTGCTTTAGGCTGTCAACCTGAAAGCAAATGGAACAGTCAGTGGGAAGTTGCACACAGAATAAGAAAATTCTTGAAGTAAATTTGAGTGTTATGAACTAGAGCTACTTAAGGATTTAAACCTGAAGTGGGATGCGGGTGCCTAAATCTAATACTGTGATGCTGAATGCAGCCTGTGCCACTTTCAGTGTGTATGAACTCCTAAAGTTTAAAGCTCCGCAGGTATTTACAGTCATTTTGATCTCTGGCTCTCAAAAGTGCTCCCACCCCATCCAGGCTGAGCTGCTCAGGAATGTCATGTGCACCTACAGCTGTCTGGGATCCAGAAATGTAGCATTTCTTTCCCTAATTCCTTGCACAGGCTTAGCCTGGTAGGCATGCACTAAGAATACCTCAGACAAAAGGGCTGTACCTCTCCCAGCAGCTCAGGCCACTCTTGATCTCCTACAAGAACTCCCTAGAGATTGCATCCACACATGGATCACAGCAAGTGAAGCCCAGTGCCTGATGTCTCACCCTCTGTGGGTTCTGTGCCAGCTCTTGAGATCAAAGTCTTGGCACACTGCATAACTTCATGTGGATGTAAAAAAGCCCTCAGGACTCAAATCATGAGAGTCATTTCCTGAAGCTGAATTCATTTAAATGAACCATTTCATCAGACCCTGACATCCTCGCTGCAATCTCTTAGATTGATCCAAATTCCCAGCTTTGTTTCCAGAAATCTGGGGCTTTTCCTGTATGGCTGAGAAAGAAGCTACCATCATGGCAGGCAAGGCAGGAACAGGGATGAATGCCTGGTAAGTTCTTTTCTGGCAAGGCAAAAAGCTTTAGGGAGCCTGGGATAAGAAGGTGCTCCCTGCAGTCCTTATCGCACTGCTCTCACTGATGCCCTGGAAGGCTGACCTGACACAGAGACTGGACAGAGCTAGAGAATAAAGCAGGTATTTATTGAAAGGCCTCTAGGATACACCTTGGGCAGGACAAGAGCCCAAGGTGAACTAAGAATGGTCACAAAATGGATGACCAGTCACAAGGTCTCACACTTTTATAAGTTTTGGTCCATTTGCATATTGGGGTTTATTGGTCCAATTACAGCTTCAGGTTTTGAGGTCTCATCCTTCTTGTTTCTCTCTTCAGTCCACTGTTGTTTATGCTGTTGGGCCTGAAAGTTGTACTGGTTGTCCTTGGTCTTCAGCAGGAAAAGGATTCGTTTTGTCTACCCACTCTTGAAGAGAGCTCACTAGCACTTAATATGAGGCTCAGAACTATACCCCTAGGCAGCACAGAATCCGAAAAACATGAAAGCTAAAACCTAAGGCATCATCACAAACGTCCTGGGGGACAAAGGGAGGAAAATGCTCCTTGAAAGCACTTTAACACCTTCCCTGAAATGGGACAGCACTGCAAAGAGCTGCTGCTCTCACCAGTCAGGGCACCAGAGAGCATATGGGAGGAGTTTCATCAGTCGCACCTGCACCTCACAGCCTGGCGCTTTCTGAGGGATTGCTCCTTTGACTGCCCCAGCCCCTTCCCTGGGAGCACTTCCTACTGCTGAGGTAGAAATGGAAGGGGGAAGAGGGCTGTTGCCCCAGTTATCCTCTCATCTAGATGAATATGTGATTAGATGTGAGGTTTGCCCTTATGGTGGGTCTGTGGTGCTTGAGACCAAGATTGAGCTCAAGCTCAATCCTTGTCAAGACCTGTTTGTGCAGCTGGGGCCACATAGTGCAGTTGCTAGAAAGGCAGCAGCAATGGCACGTTTTGTACAGTTTCCTAATACTGGGATCAGCAAGAAGCAGGATTCAAAGGAGATTCAAAGACCTTTCATTAGACAGTGCCTCGCTCCAGGCTCATAGGAGCTTCTGAGTGGAGAAATTTCCCATCTCTCCTGGACCAAAAGCAGAGAAAAGGACTGTCAGGCCTATATGGCCAAGGAGCACTTACAGAATAGGACACAATGCTGGAGCTTCATGTTTTGGGCCTTCACCTGGCTGTTAGCACAACTGAGAGTAAACAGATCTGTTGAAATACTGCAGCATCTCCTAGCAATTGCTGCAGATGTTTCAAACCCACCTAAGGGGCATAGGTTATCTTTTTTATGCTGTTAGACCCAAGGCATCAAAGGTGCTTCTAGTGAGTTTAAGATACCAAAACATCTCCAGGAGCCTGTGACATTAGCTTTCAAAGAAAAACAGGTTATCAATCTGATTTCTGGGGGTCTGTTAGCACTGGAAGCAACATGGGGAAACCTAAGTGGCATTCTGACAAGGTACCCTTGGGTCTCCAGGCCTGGTAAAACCATGGGAGCCTAATAAATGGGATACTGTGAAACTCTATTCGGTGTCACTCTCCTTCTTCAGGCAAGGTCCCCTAGAGTGTTACAATGCCCTTAAAAATCAGTGATGGTTCAAATGGCTGAATGCTTGCAGAAATCTGGCCTCCACCTTTCTCAGAAACTTTCGCTATGATTTATGCTATTGAGGTGTAGCCTCTGACAACAAGAGTAGAAACCTAAATAAGTTACTCAGAGGACTCAGAGAACCTTTTTCATACCTCAGTTTGTGGCTGGCATTCAGCTAATGTTGATGTAATGTCTTTTTTAAAAAGACTGTAATTAAATTTACCAACACAGTCACAAAAGAGCCATTTATAAATTGTATATATAGTTGTAATTCAGCATCTGTTGTGACTATTTCATTGGGTTAGTCCTAACATCACAAGCTAATAATACTGAAAACAGGGATATGGGTAATTCACAAAGGACATTGTACTGAGTATATAGCTAACAGTGATTAAGTAGTCTCTGCTTTCAGAAGAAAGATAAGGGCCAAAAAGAATAGGTCCCCCGATAATATCAGGTAATTCTTATATATGGTCCTTCCTGACACAGGCATAAATCACAATAAAACCCATCTGCAGATCTAAGGGGTGAAGCCATAAATCCTGCTTTATAAATGAAACCTGCACATCTGATAGTGTACATTGCTCCAGATTTACAGCAGCTGTAAACGATGTACTAAGGTTCACAAATCCATTTGCACTCTCTGGCTGGGAAGAAGGGAGGTGAGATTTTACTGGGGAGGAGAATATATTGGAAGATGCAATGAGAGAGACCATATGGATGTGTGTGTGTGTGCAAGTGAGGAATGTGTATTTTACACAGACTTGCCATATCTTGACTTTACATTTGAGACTCCCTCCTCTGTCCCCAGTTTCTATAAATTCATGGCACTGTGTTATACCTTCCCATTCACTACAGATCTGATACGGTAAATGCAGGTGACGGGGCCAAATGCTCAGCATCTGCTGGTCACTGGAACAAACTGGGCTCAAATAAAACCTTTCATGGCTGGCCAGGAGCCTGTGCCTTTTTTCAGGCTGCAGCTTTGCCTGAAGCAGGTGAAACCCAAGCTTAAGCAAGTGCAGGGTGATGATGATCCACCACCTTTCCTGGGTTATGGCCCATCATCTGGACAAAGCTGGCCAACTTCTTCATCTGCTTCTCCTCTGGGCATCTCCCCTGGAACCTCCCCCTTCCTCTGACCACAAAGCTGCCTCTTATCAGTAGCACCTGAGCCCCCTTAAGGCCACTCGCCATTGCACCCATAACATGAAACATCTCCCGGGGCTGCTCCCAGGATGGCAGGTTCAGGTTTTCGGCTTGCCCAGCTCCTTGTGTCGCTGTAGCTCTCCCGTGACTGCATATGCAGTACTTGTCTTTTCTGCTGGCAGCACAAGGTATTATTTTCCTGGTGCTCTTCTGTGATTTGACAATGCTGAGCACGGGATAGGGGCTGACTGGGCACATTTTCTCACCTGTGGCATGTTGTTATTTGGACCCGTTCTCATTCCCTCTCTGCGGGGACTAACAAGGGGTAAAGTACCTGTGCCTGCACTTCCGTCACACTCTGCCTCAGCTCAGCCAGTTTAACCCAGGCATGATCCAAAATGCATGACTGATTATTTAATTTTCATTGTTGGGACTAGGACCTTGGAAGTGTCCTGGGTTTCCTGTAACATTTGCATTTCACATTCATTAAGATGTTTTCCCAATGGCACTCTCGGAGTTTGGCTTTATACAGCCAAAGAAAGGTGGCCTTCCTCACACAGGCTTTTGCCACATAAGTCTTCTCTAACTTTCATTTTTAGCACTTTACTGTGAAATTCCAGCAAGCTTTGCAGCTGAGTTTAGTGCTATCCAGCAGTGCTAACTTCTCTCCCTGTTTTGGTATTACTGCCATCCCAAATTTACATTTCTAAATAATTGAACCCAGCAGTGTTGCTTCTTTCAGAGCAGCTGGAGCTCCCAGACGTGTGCTCTCTGTGTTTCCAAATGTCATCTATGTAAAGTTCAGTACCTCCTGAACAATCAAATACATTACTGTGTTTTCCTGTAAAATGCCTCAGAGAATGAATGTAACCAAAATGTCAGTCTGAGGAAGAAGTGTCTCCCAAAGAGTGAACAGAGCGTGTAGAAATACGGACTTTGTTTCTCTAGAGGCACCTGCAAGACATCAGACAATGCATATAAAGCCATTTGCTACCTGTCAGCTCCCCAGAAATCTTTCTTTTGAAGCTACTAAAGACTGCTTTATTTTATTACCAATTTCTTTTTTTTTTCTTTCCGTCATAAATAAACATAACATTCTAGCTTTTTAACATAGCTCCCTAAGACAACTGTATCTATGCAGTCTCTCTGCCTGTTTCTCTGTCTGCCTGTGGTAATCTGAATTTCTTGTCCATATAAGCACATTAGGCAGACAAAAGGAGGCTTCAAGAGAAGTTTCCATAAGCTTAATGTAGAAATCTATGGCTGGATAGAAGATAAAATTATTAATGCCTCTACTGAGGGAAGACTGAGGGCCAGGCCTCTGCTTGCTGATGGCTGGTTGCCAGCTAGCCCTGTGTAGCTTCAGATCAGCCAAATCCCATAATGCCTTTTGACATGGCAAGAGGCAAAATACATGATGGAGGGCAAGGAGGCAGCTGGGAAGTTGGCTTAGAAGCTGTATCATGGAGTGAAAGACATGAACAAATGGGAAAAGGGAGAGAAAAATCTGGGGAAAATATCACAGAGAGGCGTGAGGAGCAAGATGTGCTCTTTGGGATGCCCCAGGGAGCAGCAACAAAGAGATGGACTCGTGCAGGGGCACGGACCATGAACTCCCAGTGAGCTGGCTTCTTGTTGAAGACGTTTCAGTGGTGGTGGACCTCTGTTTCCATTGCCTCATTAGCCTCTACCTGGGCTCAAAGCCCAAAAGCAAGCAATAGGCCAGCTGCTTTTAGGCAAACTGTTTCTGAAACCCTGTCTGTGGCTCCTGGAAGGAATTCCTGAGTGCTACCAGTGCTCCTCAGACTCCTCTCCTCTGCTGTGCGCACCTGCTTGACATCTGAAAAAGGTTGTGAAAATGATGGTAGGTTTTTTTCAGTCAGAAGGTTTATAATATATTTGTCACCATTTCATACTGCCTTATCTCACTTCAGTGTTGCTCTAGTGTCCATAGCTTTTCCCTTTGTCCAAATCAGCTGAAAGCTATTAGAATTGTCAAGCAATTCAGAACCAATTACTGTTACACACAAAGCTGCTTTCCCACTGCTGTCTTCAGCAGTTTTGCTGACATTTGCAGCCAATGGGAACAGAACAACAGACGGTCTAAATCAGTTGTCTTCCATATTTCCAGAGTTTAAAATACAGGAGGGCTATTAAATGCCCCTTTGTGCCGCTTTAATGATTATTTTATTTCACTTTGTTTCATTCTATTTTATTAGCAAGCATTCCAAATGGCTTGCTCTAGGCCAGCAGTTGTGGTCAAGGCTTGCCTTACTGCCTGAGCCAATTAGCCCCCTGCAAGGCAAACCTTTGCCCTCAGCTTGCTTGCTGCAGTGTCTCTGAAAGGTCCCAATCTTGGGAATAACCTTAATGCTTTCAAGACAATATCTGATAGACTGGTTTTGCCCATGGTTCCCCAGCTGGAATACAGGAGCAGCAGAGCTGGTACAAAGGCTGTGGTGAATGCTTGTGGGGCAGCAGTGCAGTGGAGTGGCTCTGACGAGTTAAGTCTCACTGATATTTCTAGTAGATGTTTGTCGTGGTTCCTAGGGGGTGAAGGGGGCAGGAGAAGTGCCCTGTGTTTTAGAAAACACAAGGAGCAAGAAGGGGGACTGCACAAGTAGCTGACCTGGCAGCTGGCAGGGCACAGGGCAGGAAATGGTTGTGTGCCGGGGAGCGGCGCTGCCCCGAGTCACTGCCAGGGACTGTTTGTGTAAGTTGCAGTTTGAAGTTGGCTGAGGGAAGCTGCAGGCAAAGCTCTTTTGTTTACATGTTGGCTCAAGGTCTCCTTAGACCAGAGCTGAGGAAAGAGCTTTAACCCCTCCAGCAGGCCACCACCTATAGCCAAAAGGAATCACCAGTGTTCTTCTAGGCTATAAAGCAGGGGGAAAGTGTGCTCCGTGGCCCTAAGGGAGCTGTTAATTCACATGGGTGCTCATCTGAACTGCTCTTGCTAGAAATCCAGAGGATAGGATGTGTTGTGGTTTAAGGGCCTCTTATAATTGGAACTTGAAGAGCAGTGCTTCTTGTTTGTCCACACAGCAGGGACAACTCAGCTTGGCACCTCTTGGGACTTTTTCACATGAAAATGAAGCACATGATTTAGGACTTCTTCACCTCCCAACCTCTCCTTCCATCCACACACAGTTTGCTGGAGGGAGCAGCTGCTCATGTCCCCCGGCCAGCAAAGGACAGTTGGAGGTGAGTTCTGTTATAGTTTCAGATTATAATTGATCTTTAAAGTTCACATTTAATGCTGCTAACTCACTTCAAAGAGAAGCAGTGCCTTCCAACCATCCTCCTCCATAACATCTGACAGCTTTCCTGCACTGTTATTTCCCCAGAAGATTTGTTCCACAGCCTTATAGATGAGCTGAGCATCTTAACCCTCCTGGATTTTCAGGGTCTCCCATCTCAAGAAATCAGCTGCCTGATTTCAACAGCCTGACCTGTTGGCTTGTCTCTGTACCCTGCTTTGATGGATCTGCTCAGCTTGTCCCTGACAGCTTGGATACAGTGGTTCTTCCTAATATTAGGAGCTGGCCAGGATGGGAGCACTGGACCTGACAGCTGTGGGCACTGTGGCCATGAAGGAGCAAACAAAGGCTTTTCTGGTTTGGGGGCTGCCAGGCTGTCACTCTTCAGGCAGGGAAAGGATTGCTTGCTGTTCCCTTCCCTTCCTCTTCCTTAAATGAATACAATACTCCATTTTAAATGTGCAAAACTCACCTTCCCCCACTACAACTGAGCATCTGGGAACTTAAAACGGACTCCACTAGTAAATAAAAAGAAGCAGCTTGATTAGTTTTATAGCAGTAAAAGTGGTTTAATCACTAAAACTGCTTCTTCTGCTGCCATGGTTCAGATAAATGGGTTTAGCACAGCAAGCAGCCGAGGGCATGCATTGCTGCAGCAGTGTGCTCAGCCCATCAGCCCTCCGAGGCACCAGCCTGCTGCCTGTGAAGATGGTGGCAGACTTCCTGCTGACTTCAGTGGAGCTGAGATTGTGCTGCAAATAAATATATCTGCTTCCAAAGGGTACAAGAGACAGATCAAACATGAGTGAGCTTTTCTTGTATCTAGTATGATCTTTTTCCTCTGTTTTCTCCATGGATTTCCACAGCATTAAAGTTTCATTAAAAAGAAAGTGATCTAAAAATTGCATTTACCTAGAGCCTCTGACCATATGCAGCCATGTTGCCACAAAGGGGGCGAAGGAGGATCCTGGTAATTATAGACCAGTCAGCCTGACCTCAGTACCCGGTAAGGTCATGGAGCAGTTTATATTAAGTGCCATCACACAGAATTTACAGGATGGCCAGGGTATCAGACCCAGCCAGCATGGGTTTAGGAGGGGTAGGTCATGTTTGACCAACCTGATCTCCTTTTATGACCAGGTGACCC
>VXBB01024002.1:1850480-1887014 GCA_013399915.1 Illadopsis cleaveri
TCTTCCTGGGCTCTGTGCAAAGGTCTCCAACCCCCCTAGACTGGCTCCACATCCCCCTGTCCAGGGTCTGAACTCCCTTCCTTGGGTCCCAGGTCATCCAAAGGGATGCCCTGGACTCTGACACAAGTATGTTCCTCAAAACCACATTTTTGTGTCAGTCCTTTCCTTAGAGGGCATAGGCTGAAGGACCTAAGGGGATGGACACTACAGGTCAGAAGCACCATGGTGTTCACAGGAAACTCTCAGCGTGGCAATTTGTAGAAGGACCTCCTCCACCCAGGACTTTCCCCAAATAACAACTGGACTTTCCAGGAAAGCACATACAAAAGCACATGATGGAAATGATGTTGTGACTTCTGTGAGAGAACACAGCACTCTCTGCTTCAGAATTTGTCCTTAAAATGTACCGTGCCTTTAAACAAAGAGAAGTGGGGCTTCATGCCTGTGTTTAACTCTGCTCCTATGCATAGTTACTGAATGTCCTTCAAAGTGGATAACCTGCTCTCAGCTAGGCAGGCGTACTGTGCAAGCAGGGAACTGTAACACGGAGCAGCAGGATGGCATAAAGAAGAGGGGGTTTTAATTTTTGACTTGTTCATGACCCATACAGCTAATTTAAATGATTTGTATAATTGTGTTTAGACAGAATGTGTTGGTGTTTTGCTCTCTTAAACCCAGCGGGTATTTTTAGGCTATCTAATACGCTCTTTCAATGTTTTCAACACTAGTTCTTGAATGAACTGTCTGATCACAGAATCATCAAATGGTTTGGGTTGAAAGAGACCTTAAAGATCAACTGTTTCTAACCCCTCCACCTTCTATGTGACCAGGCTGCTCAGAGCCCCATTCAACCTGGTCTTGAACATTTCCAGGGATGGGGCATCCACAGCTTCTCTGGGCAACCTGCTCCAGTGCCTCGTCACTCTCACAGTGAAGAATTTCTTCCTTATACCTAATTAAACCTGTGTTCTTTTGGCTTCCAGTCATTATCCCAGACTAAAGATAATGACTTCCACAGTACTGTGCAAAATCAGAATTCCCTACAAACCATTAACCATCACCTGTCAAATAGAGGTATTTCCCACAAAATCTAAAGGGATACAAAACTGTAAAGAAAGATTTAGAGTGAGCTATTGTTTGTACTTGGGAGGAAAGGAGACTTTCTGGGTTAGCACAAAGCTTTACAAAACAGAGGCCTGAAATGGCTCTCTGCTCTGATGTCTTCCTGCAACAGGCCCTGGAGGAAAGTATCACTTATGAAGCATTGAGCTTGCAAGTTAAATGAGCCATGTTGTGTGGTCTGTGCATTCAAGAATGGGCTCACTTCTTACATGATATGTGTGATGCCGCAGGCTGCTCTTAGAGAAGCAAGTGACACTCCTGGACCAAGATGATTCAGTGTTTCTGCTTTCCAGGTCTTGCTATTGTGTGGATATTAAAAGATGGAAGAGGCACAGGATACAATGTTTATTGTGCACTGCAGTGGATCTCTTCCCAGTCACACAGCCAAGTTTGAAGCTAAATTCAAATGAAAACAATTCATTTCAATGAAGATTAAATTAAAGTTTGCAAAAGATAATATTTCCTAGAGAGTGCAGCTGAGATAGATGATTTCCTCATCATCTTTGGAAGGAGAAGGTCATTTGGGAAGAGGTGAGTGCAAATTAGTCAAGAGTGCCTGTCCAAGATCCCTGCACAGGTCACTGGACCAGATTCAGCTTTGGTGGATGAAAAATAGCAAGAGATGGGCATTCTGTTGGCTGCCCTTTCTCCCTCCTTGCCATCGGGGGATTCTCTGATACAAAGCTTAAGCCTTTCTCCTAAGAATAATTATCAGATAGAAAACCCTATGGACTCCTCCAAATGCCTTAATTCTTTCAGTGCATAAGGTGCTGTCACTGGGGGTGACAAGATGAAACCACCCCTGGAGAACTGACAGGGCTAAGCCCATGCTGTTTTCTGCCAGCTTATGATCCACTCTGCTCTCTCTTCACATGCACTAGTCAATGTCTATGCCACAGCAGACAAATGCCTCTCACTCACTAGCTGTGAAGTGCAGGGACACCCTTTCCTGTTGTCTGGACCATAAAGCACCAGGAAATGTGCCAAGGATGACCTGATCTGCTGGTGCTTTTTCCAGCAGTGCCGTATGAAACCCTCCAAGCGGTGGCAGGTAAGAACGACCTCTTGCAACTGCTGCCTGTTTTCGGAAGAGTGGTGCCCAGGGCTGGCTGGCAGCTGATGGAAGTGGGCATGAGTGATACAGAGCCCAGCAGAAGGTGCTACAGGGAAGGGGCCACTTGTGCAAGGGACAGGTAGAATGCCCAGGGGTTGGTTGGAAGAGTGAACCATATCTAAATAGTGTTTAGGGCTCTGAACACATTTGGTTGTTGCATGAAGTCTCCAGCTACTTTAAACTAGTATTAATTCAAGACCAGCATGGGGAAGAACTGAAGACAGTCTGTTTTTCAAAAGAAAAAAATCCCTTGGACAAGTCTAAGCAGATCACTCTTCTGCTCAGAAAAAGAGAGTAAACCCTGTGTTAAACCACTGAAGAGCACATGCAGCCCTAGTGACCTCCTGGGAAAGACTGTGAATTGAGACTCAGCTGTGTGTTGTTTATCCAGAAGTGATTATGTCAACAAAAATGCACTTATTTTTCTCCACTGCTTTTCTGAAAATTTCTTATAATTACCTTGGTTTGAGATAGCATTTGATAGCATCTAGCAGCTGAACAACCTTGACTGGCACCTCTGATTACAAGAGACTAGACAGGGTGGGAAACCTGAAGTTTTGCTTTATTTGCTTTAGAGCATTTATTCTTTTTATGCTTGACCCAAAGCCCACCGGAGTCCAAATGAAAGTTTTCATTTCTTTAGGTTTTAGTTCAAGACCTTTGCCAATAGTCGTTTAGTCACAGCCTCACTATTAGCATATGGAATCAAAATAAGCCTTACAACGAGATGTTAAACACTGTTTGTGGACAGCGGGGGTGCAGCACAGACTTTCACGCTGGAGAAAGAGGCTCTCTAGGTCATTCCCAAGGTACTTTGGCAGGATAAAGATTAGAACCATGAGTGCTCAAATGGTGTTGTCCATCTGGCACAATTTGGCCAGACAGATTGATTCTTCAATGACCTGAATGCTGCAAACTTCCCCCTAACAAACCCTGATTCTGTCATTTCATGTCTGGACCTAGAATAACTTGGGAATGCAGACTGTTAGAGTTTAAACATGTAGTCTCTGAAAAACAGAAACTTGCAGGCAGGTTTTGTTTTTAACATTTAAATGGATTAACTCCAGTACAACGTTGGTTACTCTATTTATTTCCCCCTGCCCTGTTTTCATGCATATTACCTTACTTCCTGCAATCCCAGTGGCATAGAAATCAAACATCTCCTCATTAAATTTCAGAGCTAATAATTCTGGCATCCTCTGTGCAATAGGCAGCTTTATTTCAGATTGCACATAGACTACATTTTGTACCATAGACCATTTTACAGAGTAAAGCAAGATATATAGTGGCCAAATAAAAGATGAAAGGAGCAGGTTGAACCTTTCAGGCACAGTGGTTTTTTGGCCAGAAGGTCTGCCAGGACTACATTGTCCTTGTGGTCAATAACAGAACAGGGGTTTTAGGTTTAAAGTTTTTATTAGACTTTCCCAATACTAACAACAGTACACACACAATTGAGATTTTGATTTTTGTGTAAAATGGCTAACTAACTTGCACTGTTCACATCTTTAGAATTGGTCCTTAATGTTTATAAATGTTCAGGTTAGAAAGGAAACAGGATTCAGGTGGCCTGTATCATGAGATGAATCAATTAACCTGGGGTACATTTAAGGGGAAGAGAGAAGTTGCTAGTGAATTAAGTTTGTTTTGGAAGAAAGGGTGCTTTTCTTTGTTTCTTATATTGTTTTTTTTTCTCTCTGTGTTGCTGGGTGTTGTGCACATGAAGCTTTTCACAGTGCTCCTGACTTGCTGCATTACTAAGGATAGGCTTGGAGGACAAACAGGTTTGTTATTTTTTTTTTCATTTTTAAACTTTTTTTTGTCTGCACTATGGTTTCTGTCTGTGTGTGCATTTCCATGTAAATTATTCCTTCTGGTTCCTCCTTTGCATGGTGCAAAAGCAAGTACCTGAATGGTCTCCAAGAATACTTAGGGACAGTCTTCCTGTCCTGTAACTCTTCTGTGGATGGAATGTTGACATCTGTGTGCAGAAAATCATGGTATCAGAGGGATCTGTAAGCTGCAGTTAGCTCTTGCTGGTTACAGTGCTATTTTGAAAGTTCTTCTAAGCTTAAATCTGTTAACTTTGCATGAGGAAATCATGTGACAGAAATAGATACATTTATTAATTTTTTTCTTGTTTTTGAGCTGTGAATACCATGACTCCCTCTCACCTGATTCTTAGATGCTGTCCCTCATCTGTGAAGTTGCTCTCTGAAAACCACTTTGGCTATCTGTAGCACTTGATATGGCTGCTCCTGACTTTTTTTTTAGCACTAAATTATCTATGATAAGCTATCCAGTAAGTAGTTATCATAATACATGTTAAGTTTTCCTTTGTTTTTATGGATAATGTAGACTGCTCCTTCAAATGCAGCTTCCAGCTTTTTGATTGACTCTCCAGTTTGCCAGGTCCCATGTGATTCTCCAGATGCAATTGTGTGATCAGTCATTGTTATCAGCTCCAGATTACCAGAGAGATTGGAAGTATTCTTAGCATTTACCAACTTGTGTTTCAGAATGTGGATTATCAGTTATCCCTGTGTCTTCCCTTGTGACTTGTGGCATACAAATGTAAACTTTAGTGTTAATAGCCTTTTGCAGGTGTGGTCTAACAATCACAGGTCCCTGCCTTGCATATTCTCTGTCATAGAGTTTCATACTTGTTTATCTGCACCTAGCATTTTATCCTCACCATAGTCCACCGACTTTCTCAGTCCCTTGTTTATATTTTAGCGGGGAGAATACCTTCAGTTGGGGAAAAACAATGGTTTCTACTTTGGGTTTTATTAACAAGGCATGAAGAGGCTTGAAGAGGATTTAACACCACTGATACAAACAACAAACTCTCTGGAACAAAACTGGTTCCTGCAAACCAATGTACATTCCCTTTCATAGGATGCTGGTGGGGTTGAAGTTTATCTCTGGGTTTTCATGGTTATTTCTCCTCATGCAGAGTTACTCGTAGGATGTGAAAAAATCCAGAAGGGTTTTTGTTTATACTGTGAACATGGTTTATCACTTTAAATAACACTGAACTTGTGGTCCTTCACCTTTTAGTACTGAGATCTGGATGATTTGAGTTTTGGGCAACTCTAGGAAGACAACATAAAAACTTGTTCTGGTGTGACTGTAAGTGGCAACTACATAAGCTGTGTAGGTCTTCAATGCTTATTTTAAAAGGTACAACATCTTTCTTTAGAGCTTACCTTCACAGACTGGGATGCTTATGCTGCAAGCCAGCTATAGGTAATTGTAGGTAGCCCCAAGTTCATCAGGCGTCACCAGCAGTATACAATTGGAGTGGCAGTAGGTGTATAAATGAACTTGATATTATGGTATCCAGATTTCACTTTAGTAACTATCCTGAAAAAGCTATTGACTGGAAAGCTAGTATTTGATTAAAGGGGTAGGTTTGTTTACATGGTTTATATAAACAATCTCTTTCAAACCAAACTTACTGCTTAAACAGGAATGAGTCTCTCTAGGTGATACTGCTTTCTTTAGACTTTTTAGCTGAGACGGGATCTCTTCAAAACTTAATTAATTTGCAAGCACACATGAGCTGATCCAGTCATATATAAAGCTGCAAGATGTACAGTCTAGAGATCTGTGCAGTCTGAAGAACAGCTCAAAAAGTTTCTTAAAGTACTGGAAGATCCTTAAGTGACTGATGCAATAGAAACATGAACTGTTCAGTGGCCAAACACGTTTTCCCAAGAAGAGAGTGTGGGATCAGACCCCTTCCCTCCTACACAGACATACCACGGTGCCAAAGCAGACAGATTTCACCTGGTTTGCAGAGCGGTTGGTTTATGGAGAACAGCTTTGGTTTACTGTAGCTGCTCTCTGCTTCACACGCTCAGTGTAAGACTTGATCAGCTCCCACTCAGAAGCTGTTATTTTTCTCCTGTTACTCATGCTGTCCAAGAAAAAGGCTGCGTGTTACAGCTATACATGATCCCATCCTCTCACGATGACCTTTTCTTAAGTATTTTAAAGTAAGACCTCTGACTGAGAAAAAAACCTAGATGCACTTTGAGAGAGGGGAAAGAAACTGTAGCCAAATATCTTTGAATTAGAAACTCAACAGGTTGGGCCTGAGTCTCCAGCTCCCCAGCAAAGCCCTGGGCAAACTGGCTATCAGCAGGGTAACATAAAGAAAATGCCGGATTTCCAGTGCCAAAGAAAATGATTCATGCATTTGTGTCGTTTGTTACTATTATCAGTGTGAGTCTCCTTTTCCTAGACAGTAAGTTGTGGATCTGAGCTTTGGTAATAACATTGAATAAGGCAAGTCTTAAACAGATTGAATTAATAGGAATCCAATGTTCCAAACAGATCTCACTTTAACATTCATCTTGCATTTTCTCATAATCTAATTCTGTTATTCCTAGTGATAGCGCTTCCCTAGAACTGGGATGTCTTTTCAACTGACTTGAGGCAGAGTGCAATCTCTGGTCTGTTGCTACAGTAGAATGTACTGGTTTTAGAATAGCCAGTATTCTGTTTGTAGCTTCCACAGCTTTTAATGAGACAGGAAAAATTACCCTTAGCAGCAGTGATAAGCACCTCCTCGGAAGGTCACAGCATTTGTTAAGCACTCCCACCATGGAGCAGTGCTCAGTGACCACCTAGGCTGATTGACTCAGTGAAACGGCCTCAATTTCTACTTGCTTTCAAATATTATATTCAAATTACCTTTGCAGTAACTTTAGATAGTCCCATGGTTAGACAGTATGATTCAATCTGTTAAATATTATAACATTGCCTCTAAGAATTGGCATCCTCTCCTTCCCAAGACACACTTCTTTCAATTCTGAAGGGAAATGGTGCTAATTAGCTGTATTATGAAGATATGACATCTTAATTCACTGTAGTACCTTCCTTTTAGGAGAGCTACCTAATTGCAGGACCAGAGCTCTTAAAAATGAAGGCTGTATTAGTTATAGACAGTGAAGAACCATCCTGGTTAACAGCTTGGCTCATGTGCATTGCCAAGAAATCCCAGGCTAGACAATGGACTCATGTTTGTCAGGTTTCTTTTGATTTCATCAAATGGCATCACAATGGTGTCTGTAATACAACTAATGCAATGTGGTATAGGGTCTGTCTGCACAATGTGGATACATCTGAAGCAGTTTTAAATAGCAGTAGACTACTTGCAGAACCATGGACTTCAGCATGAATTGATCTGACCAGAATCTGCAAGTGGTTTTGCTTCTCAGCTCTCTACTGCAGGTATCCAGATTTTCCACTAGTGCCCAAGTTCACCTGGATATCACAGAATCAAGGTTGGAACAGATCTTCAAGATCATCTAGTCCAACCACCAATGTAGCATCACCATAGTCACCCCTAAAGAAAATGGATGTGTGTCTATTAGCCTCAGTAGAGATTGCAAAGCACATTCAGATCAAGGATTTTTTGATGATTATACTCAAAGGAGTCCTGCTTAAGGATTTTCTCTTTTACTTCACAAGGTGCTCACTCTTTATCAGCTTCTGGTACATCCAGATAGAGGTGAGGAAGCTTGCACAATTAGCCCCCAGATCTGAAAATGCAGTAGCAAAGAGATAAAAACCTGTGTATTTTCCTTTTTCCATGTCTGCTGCCACAGAGAGCCTGTCTGAAGTTTAGGTAGGTCTGGATCAGCAGATCAATACTTTAAAGACTCTGGAAAGAAAAGTCAGTCCCAGAGTTGTGTAGCCATCCAAATGACTTGCAGCCTCTTTATGGCTTCTAAAACACTAGTTTTTCATCCCTGATCAGTTCCAAGCTGTGATACATTAGGAAGAAAATATCCTCCCAGCTCCTCTAAAGACTCTCTGCTTTACTGTGATCTATATACCTGCCAATACCAACAACAAAATTAGTCATCTTTTTAATCCTTCTTGGATACTGGGATTTTTTGGTTTGATTTGAGACCAGAAATGGAATTCCCTCTTCTCTTCCCATGGCTGTGTTTCTGAATGTTTATCCGTTATTATGCTTGTCTACATCACCCATCTTGAGAAGAAACACAAGGTATCTATCTTTAATAACATGCACACACCCCAGGAATAAAAAAAATGTTTGTGAATAGTTCATCTTTTTAAACAGAAAAGGTTTAACAAGGGGATGGGAACATTTTGTTTTCTTTCCTATTACTTCTTACATGTGGCTTTGATTATCAGCATAAAATGCCATTTCAGCCAAACCTTGTCCATAAGCCTAATACAGAAATGAAAATGTTATTTCTAACCTGTATTAACTGAGCCAATAGCAAAATCCTGGCATACAGGCAAAATTTGCAGTTGTATTCCCCAGCAACTGGTGAGTGTGAATGTTCCATGGGTGGAACACATGGGACTATAAGAGGTGCAGTGGGAATGGGACAGGCAAGGATATATTATCAATATTGGCTGCTATCTTCCCTTCCCAACAACAGAAACTGCTGAGATGTGAAAAGCTGCACCTTCATGCTTTTGCTCAAAGCTGTGTACACTTCAATCCCACTGTCACTGTGCTATTTGCTGCAATTTGGAGATGGGCAACTTGCTCAGAATGACAGGCTGAGCTTGCCACAAGCTCTTCTTCCCCTTCAGTGCAGTAAGATGACAATTTTAGTATGAACAGGCTCAACTTTTTGGTACCTGTCAAGAACATTAAAGGTCATTTAATATAGCAATTTTCAATGCATTTTCTTCTGAGTTGGAAGTACTTTCAGCACAGGGCATTGTAAGTCACCTTGGTACAGGTACTTTCTAGGCATATGTTTTGCTTCAGAGCATTGCACTGCTTCTGTGTGTTCATTACTGGAGCACTACACTCAGCAATACTGAAAAGTGGGCCAGGGAGCTGCACCTTAACAGCAGGCTCTTAAGTCATACCCTTCCTTCACAGTAAGATCTTCCCCAGATCAGCCAACACATCTCACTCCAGGATCTTTTTGCCCTCTAACATTTCCTCTGTTCTTCATCAGATTTCTCTGTCCTCATGTCTTGTAAAACCCCCTAATGTCCACACTCCAGTTCCCTGGTTTTTCTGATTGCATCCACAGGTAACTGGTGGATGATCTCTGTCCTGCAGCCTTTGAAAACTCTCTCCTCCTGCTATCAATGCAACTCTACAGACATACACAGTATATTTTCCTAATCCCAGGCTTCTGCAATGTCTCCTTCATCTGACACTTGGGACATGCAATGTTGCATAAATTTGTGCCAAAATTATAAGGTTCTTACTACCCTCCATTAAAGCTCATATCTAGAGGATGGATTATGGAAAAACTTGCATAAAAGAGCAGATAAATCAGATTAATAGACTCCATAGAGGAAGAAGATGTCGAGAGGAGACATGTCTATATCTTAGGCTGGTGGACATTCACGGCCTGACACTCACATTTCCACTTTGGATATCACATAAGCAAAATAGACTGCAAGACCACATGAATCATTAAGCAAACAGAATGATATTCAGTTCTGTATTTAAATGTCATCCTTTTTCCTAATGTAGCAACAAGGCTTCACATACACAGATTGCAAGTGAGAGAAGCAGATGATGGTAGGTACCTCTGTCTTATGGTAAAATATGCGAGAGAACTGGAACACATTCCTGAAGGAGTAAGGCAGAGCATGTCCTACAGCACCACCTAGCACGCTAATTTAGAAGTGGTCCATATCCCTGGATCCCTGACTGCAACGATGTGTATGTGCATCAAAAACAGGGTACACGTCAGTCTTGTTTCACCTTCCTTGGTGTAACAGCTGCTTCTTGAAACCAGAACCGTGCCAACGTGGTGATTAGTAAAGCTGGGGTGTCTGTTTTTCCCAATCGTATTATAAATCTCTTGTGAGAAATCATAGTAAAAATGCAACGCCAGATTTTGGAGGTTTAGTGTAAGAAATCCATGTTTTCTAGATCTCTCCAGCTGGTTCAGAAGCACCTCTCAAAATCAGATTTCACAAACCTACCCAACCCTCTCTCCATATTCACCAGTAGGATAAGTAAGCCTTAGTGTGCTGAGGGATTTCAAAATCCTAAGAGTCTCTGTGTGTTTCAGTTAGTGGGAGTCTGTTGTCCATCATCACCTACATACACTTTTTCTTTGTACATCTGCATGAAGTATGAGTATCAATGCCAACTTGCAAACTGTAAGTTTTGGCAGATGACGAAGCTCCATGCTGAGGCTGCAGACCAAAGATATAAAGAGGGAGGTGAAGCTCTCCTTTTTTTTCTTTTTTTTTTTTTTTTTTCCCTGGCTGCCTCATACCTTGTTAAAGCCTTGGCACTTCTCAGAGTTTTCAATGCTCCCACTCTGCCTGTTGACCTAGCAGAAAATTATGCCTTTTTGTCTGTTACGATATTTTCTGCTAATAGTGAGATAAACGTGGTGCGTAAGAGGGTCTGATGGATGACAGAGCTGGCAAAAAGTGGCTCAGAGGGGGCCAGATGAAAAAGGTGGGATCTTTCCTCTGACTTCTCCCTTTGGGTGGCAGCAAACTATTCATCTGCCTTGCCATACTGCATAAAACCATAACCTAAGGGTAGAACTGTGCCCTGTCATGAAGGAGTGTGTTTTCTTAGCAAATAGCAACCTGTTTATTGGAAGTTAAAACCGAGATTGTCATTACCAGATTCTGTTCACAACAGGCTATGCCTAGCCAGGCCTGTTTAGCACTAGCATTTCAAAAATCAGATCATCTAGTAGGAGAAACATAGGATAAATATCTTCATTAGGATACTTCCATGGAAGTCCTAAAAACCCCCATTAATTTGAAGGAGAACTCCTAAGTATTCAGTTTATGATCGTAATCTTTTCACGTGGACTCAAATGTCATGCTAAAAACTTCTGGGAACCAAACCTTTACTGGTAAGAAATGCTTCAATTAGGGGCTGCTACAAAGAAAGCAAGATCTGTCAAAATTAATCATAAGTAAAAAGCAAGAACAGCTTGCTTTTATTTCTATTCTGCTGCCTTTCAACCCACTAGCCAGCATAATTTCCATTTGGATAGTGAAAAATCATTACCTTATGACGGCCTGGTGTGAAGGGACACTTAACAATCATGCAAACTTCCAGTGCAAACTTCCTGTAAATGAGACAAACCCAACCTTTTACTATGCCCTACCCAAATAAAATCCTAACCTGGCCAAAAGCTATTCTGTATTCTTGTTTTGCAAGGACTTCCCAGAGCTCTGCCCTCGGATGACAGCGCTTCCAAAGCCACCCACCTCAGCATTTCCCGTCTTTCCAGGGCTCTCTGAGTGCCTAGGCTGTGGAATAAATCCACACGGGTTTATCGAGAAACTACACTGGCCATCTGCTTTGAGCAAAGCAAACAAAAAAAATTTTTTAAAAAATAAAATTAAAAAAANATCCGAAGCCACCCACCTCAGCATTTCCTGTCTTTCCAGGGCTGAGTGCCCAGGCTGTGGAATAAATCCACACAGGTTTATCGAGAAACTACACTGGCCATCTGCTTTGAGCAAAGCAAACAAACAAACAAAAAATCCCTGCATGTGTTACTTTCCCATTAGGAATGACAGAGAAAACAAATCCTATACGACGGATGCCAGCTCTGCCACTTGCTGCCTTCCCGGCAAGCATTCCTGCCCTGCAGTGGAGAGGGCTGTATTAATAATACAGATGTAAAGTATTTTGCAGGAAGAACACTGGGAGTTACAGCACAGAACACAAGCGCACAGAATTAATTTATGACGCTGGCAGAGAGCGGCAATCCCCGCCTCATGCTGCGGCTGCCCTTTGAGGGGTGGCGGTGCGTGTCTCTTACTCTTCGCCTGCACGGGCGACGCTTTGAATGAGGCCCCGCTCCCTCCGCTCACCCAAGGCCGAGCTCGGGCCGTGGCAGCGCAGCACCACCCGGGCCGCTCTGAGGGCAACCACGCCCGCCCGCCATGGCGCCTCCGCCCGCCCCTTCCGCCCGCAGCCCGGCCTCGGCCCGAGACCCGCGGTAGGTGTTGGGCGGCCGCGGGGCGGGGGGCTGGCTAGTTCCCGCAGCGGGGCCCGGGGGTGTGGATTTGTGCCACCCTCCTCTTCTGTATTTTTAATTTTCGTGAAAGCCCGAGTACTAGAGGCGGGTCCGGCCCGCGCCCCGTTTCCTCATTGATCGTGCTTTAAGCTGGGCTTTCCCCTCGACTACGTGCGATTTTAAAGCAATGAATCCAGTAACACGCGTGTTACGGCCAAACCTGCCTAGATATCCCCCATCTGAACTTCAGCTGTTACCGTTCTCTGAGTTCAGTGAGAATTAAGTGCCTATGACACCAGAGGGATAGAAAGTACTTCAGCATTTGGGGGAGGCCGCCGTGTAAGCGTGGTGGTGACCTCATGGTTACTAAACGATTAAATTTGCAGGATATTGGCCGTATAAATTGCCTTGCAGTTTCCGGTTGCTTTCCACATACATACGTTGCACAAAGTTCATGAATAAAAACAAGGATGCCATACACGGCTGGGTTGCAGTGGGATATCTGCAGGAGCTGAGCATCTGCACTGAGTCTTGGGGAAGGTTTGTTAAAGTATAAATGCTAAAATGTATTGTGGGCAATTTTTCTTTTATTTTCCCGAGTATTTACTATTATGAGAAGACAAATACTCTGTGGCATTTCCTGCTTACTTTTGCATTTGATGTGAAAGATCACATTTGATCATGCAAGATAGGAGTTTTCATTTGGTAATGCAAGAAAGGAGAGTAGAGTTTTCAGTGTGGTCTGCCCTTTCCCACACGGGTGTGGATGTAAGCTGAAGAAGGACTTTTTTCCTTGCAGCGTTTCTAATCTTAAAATGATTTTAGCCAGCTCCAATGAGGGGCGTTCTCTGACAGGAGAAACCTGTAAAGTTTCTGCCTCAGCATCACATGAGGATCAAGTGACAGGCTCCCTACAATTATCCCCTTAGAAGTGCTTCCCCCTGTACTGTAAATGACGTGACCTTTTCAATCAGATCTAGACTACCAGATTTGCCCAGAGGTCATATACTTCAAAATAGTAATTTGAGTTTAAGTATTACCATTTTCTGGTTTTTAGTTCTATTATCAAGGAGATTTTCTCCTGAAATTTGGTTTCATCCAAGCTCTTGGCTCTTTAGCATGTTTTTCTTAAATAATATTGTCAAAAACCTCACCACCTCTGTCTTCAGCAGAATGTAAGAATACCACTAGTTATTACACTAAGAAATACATATTCAATTACTCTATGATCACATAGATCATTGTTTTTATTAAGCACTCAGTGTGTGTTCAGTGCAGCATAAACATTAAACAAGATTATTCTTCCCCTGCTGAATTAACAGTCTGAAAGATCTTCATAGGAAGGAGCAGTGATAACGTGTCATTAAAACACCACCTTTAAATTAATCTCTCTTTGTTTTCCTATGGTTAACACTCATTTGCTATTGCACATGACTGGTGTATCCTGGCATGTCCTGTGGTGCTGTTTGATGATGTTACAGGCCCCAGTTGTCCACTCTACCCCTCTGTGAGAAGTTCTTGTTCAGCACATGTGGAGGGAGAGCATATGTCCCTGCTTCAGCTGCTGCCACACAAAGCCCAGCAGCATAGCTGAGACCCACCTTTGATGGTACACCACACTAAGACTTTGGTTGTTGTATCAAAGCACAATTTCCTTCTGCCACCTCAGCTTCCTGTGAGGACAGCTGGAAACACTCATGTCTTTAACAGCTGCAGCAAGATTCTGTGAAGCTCCTGTGTTAAAGCCCTGAGAGAAGAGACTCTGCAAATGGAAAGAGTGACGTCCAGTTTTCACTGATTTCTGTTGGATTTAGGTGCCTAATTCACTTTCATACCTTCACAGTAGCATCATTCTAGGTGGGAATTCTGTAGCCAATAAATTTTTTTTAAAGAAGAGATTGGAGCTTTCCTGGGCAGAGCATGTAATATGGCTTGGATCATAAAAAGAACTGATGCTTCCCAAGGGAAGCAGGACTCTTGAACTGAACAAGTTTGAAAGTTTTTAAGGTTATTTGCTTATTTAAAGAGTCATAACATAGTCGTAGGCCCTGAAACAATTTATGTCCCAGTTTCTGCTCTAGATTGAACATCGTATTTGTCAGAGAAATTATTGCAGAGACAAATTTTTAAAAGTAGCTGCTGAAAGCATGCTGCTTTCTGAAAATAACTTTTTGCTGAGTAAGCTAGAACCACTGCCTGGAAGTTGAAATCTGAAAGAAAACAAAAAAAAAGCTGTAGAAAAAACACATGCTGGTTCTTTTTGGTTTTTGGTTGGTCGGGTTTTTTCTTGTTTGGGGTTTTTTTTAATTGTGAGCTTGACTATCCATGAGAACAAACTCCTTAAGGAAAATTCTGTCTCATGAAATTTTTCAAATCAAAGCGTGATCCTGTTTTGAAAGTTGTAGTCAAACTCAGCTTGCTGAATTTAGTATTCAGGTTACTGATTAAAATTTTTGTAGCTGTACTGTAGAGAAGGTTGGCATAGACTGATCTAATTATTGGCTCTTTCTCACCTCAATACCTATAGACTGTATAGTGGAAGGCAAGAGTGGCCTTGTGCTAGCAAGGACTAGACAAGTATGTTGGGTAAATACAGAGTGTGTATTGATTGCTGGGGGAGGAGGAAGTGTGGTGGCTTTAGTATTGTCTTTATTGTGGTAAATTGATTTACTGGAGGAAAGGAAGAAGTTAATTCTTCATATCAATCATCCTGTGTTGCAAGGCCCAAAAATTATTGCATATCTCTTCCTCTGTAAAGATGTTTTGTGTTTTGTTAATGTAAAAAAATGTTTCTTTGGTTATTGTGCTCTGCTTCTTCTCATGTTTTTTGCTTTGTTTGTTTGGGGTTTTTTAGTGCTAGAGAGATGACAGACCTATCTATGCACACTTTAATTCCTGATTTTGTGTTGCAAACAGGTTAGGATTTGACTATGGCAGTGCGGTTCCTGTGGAGGGCATCTGTGTGGTTCAAGAAGCACAAAATCACAGTGCTGGCCGTTTCTTGCATGGGACTGCTTGGCACTAACCTCTCCTATCATGTGTTTCCTGAGCAGACATTCAGACTGTTGCACGAGTGCTGGTCAGAGGGGCAGCCAGCTGAGCTTTCAAAGACGCTCTGTGCTGTGTTTCAGGATGTCCTTCAAGATGTTGGTGTGAAGTCCACTGACTCCTACAGAGCCTTTGCAGCTTCTGGCTTCCACCCTGTGAGCGCTGGAATTCCCTGGCTGCCTGCAGGCTCTTTGGTGGGCATCCCGCCTAACTTTGATAGCACAGCTGAGGATAAAAAAGGAATAGTCAACCACGTTGTTGTAATAAATGGCAAGGAAGTAGACTGGGAGAGCAGTGAAGGCGTGGCTTTGAAGGAAGCTCTCACATTTTCCCTTAAAGCTCAGAAGTTTGCCATTGCCAGAGAAGTTATGTACTTGCAGAGTGGCAGCCCTTTAGCAAGTGCAGTTGTGGCTCCGACTTGCTTGGCTGGGACGTTTGTCTGTGGGAGTGCTCTAAAGCTGCTTCTGGGGTTATCCACGGGCCCTGTGATCCTCAGAGGCCTCTGTAACCTTGTCACTGCCATGGGAGGTCTGCTCTGTTACTATGTCTCTTCCGACGCTGTCACCTACCACCTGGACTGCAGGGCCGACAGGAGGGCAGCCAGGCTTTCCCAGGACTACGCCAGAGGTGGCCTTGAATTTTATGATAAAATCTTGGCCCGCAACAGGATTTTTCGTGGTCTGATGGGCAAACAAGGGATGAAAATGTACGCCCCGAGTGGTAACCTTTTCCCAAGGCACTGGTTCAGAATAAAGTATACCCCATACACTTACCGGAGAACTTTGATTGTTAATATTTTAAGAGAGCTCCAGGCATCAGATGGGAGTGCTTGAATTTTAAACTTGTGAATTATGTATTTTGGAACACTGCTGTGCTGCTGCTTTTTTTTTTTCCTTCTGTATCTTCATTAGAATTTTGGGGTTTGTTTTTGCATATAGTTCGGGAAGAGTTATTGCACGTTTCTTGAATAAAGAATTCTCTTTTAAAATATTAAAGACTTGCTTCCAAAGTGCTCAGTTCTGTGTGCATCTCAAATCACAAGACTGCTGAGAAGGGAAACTTTTCAGACACTGGTTTGGAAGTTCTGCTGTGCCGCTTTGCCTTCCTGCCATTTCAGTCTGGGAAAATGGGAGGGGCAAGTTTTGGGATCATTATCATTTAAACTGGGGTGTTTGCTGTTTCTCCTGTGGAACAACACAAAGATATTTTTAAAAATGGGCAGTCTGTATTGTGTGGTTACATAAACAGCAAGACGTAGTGTTTCTGTTCTTGTAAGTTCTTGTGCTGTGTATATTCTTATTCTGCAATCACCATTTTTCAGTAGGAGACATTAGTTATGCTGCAATTCCTACCAGTACAGACAGACTATTACCAGCACATGCATCATTTGCTTAAATCTAGTTCTGCTCTTTCCAGGACATGGTGATGGCAGCATCACCATGGATGTTTCCCAGGAGTGGGAGTATGTAACAGGACTGTCCTGGGTTGGTTGTTTTCTCACAAGTGGGTAAGCATGTTGAGAAAAGGTTCTTCTGCTTGCTTTGGTATCATTTTTTGTTTCATTTAAAAATACGTTTAGGTGTATGTCACCTCTTATGTCAGTGAAGGCAAGGTATGAGACATAAGTCTGGCATTTGGTGCAGAAACTGGTGAGGTCTTTGATGAAGAGTTGCCAAAGGAAATTATTCTCCTGTATCCAACTGGCTTAAGAGGATTTTGCCTGGCAGGCCAAGCTTTGCCCAGGATTACTGATCTTCTAGAGAAGTCTTTAGTGCATGGGCAGTAAACTTTCCTCTATAGCCTCACCTTAATTTTCAAGGTGATAGTTCTCAAACTTTGTGGTTCCCTCTTTTCCATGTTTCTATTGCTGTTCCAGTAGCTCTCCCTGGTGACATCAGAGTAGTTCTCTTCACCCCTGTTGACATTCTTACAAGCATCTTCTATTATTTTGTGTCTTCTGAGTCAGAGATGTGCTGAGCATCCTCTCTGCCCTGGTTTTGTCCTTTCTTCATCTGCTACAATAAGAACTGTCATGCCTGTGTTTGCTCAAAGCATTACTGAGTTCTGTTTTCCTTTTTAATCACACAGTGACATAAAATTGATATTCTGGCTGGTGAAGCACTGCTGTTGCTTTCCATTGCTGAAGCCATGTGTGTGAGATGTTTGAGTTTCTGCTGAAGTAATCTGTGCCCATTTGCTTCTGAAACATCACCTATTGCTTGTATTTGTCCTCATCTCATCAAGTCATGAGATGCCTGTCTGGTGTTTTTCTGACTGTAAGGCATAAAGCTATTGTTTTTGTGTCCTTTGTGAAAGAGTTTGATAAAATCTCCTGGTCTGTGGAATAAAGAGACTTTACCTTTAGGCAGGAGTCTTTAAAATCTTTGGGCTATTTTTTTACTGGTCTTCCAGGTACATCCAATATAAAATGTCACAAAAGTTTATTGGTAGTGTGACTCAGTGACTCAAGACTGGAATATAATTCCTGGTTTATATAGCCTTTGAGTTCAGTTCATCCTCTTGTTACTCCTTCAGACAAGTCTAAACCCCATGAAATATTCTCAGAGAGAACTTGGCCCATTTGGTTTATGTGGTTGAAGGAGCTGCTGCTACATATAAAGAGTGCAGAGAGGAAATCAAGGCCTTGGAGATTTACAGAAAGTAGCAGTTTAAACAAAATGAAATTAAAGTAATCTGCTTGTCTTTTACCAGTCCTTACTGTTGCTTTTCATCAAGATGCCTGCAGCTAGTGTGGTTGACATTCCAGGATGTTAAGCCCCAGTGATGCTAATTGATTTTGCAGTTGTGCACTTCACTTGACTCTTACAGTGGGCTTCTCCAAGAAGCTCCATATATCTATAAATGCTGTGTCCCAGTTACCTTTCTTTGTACTTGCTGTGGCACATTGGTGTTGGTAAGGAAGGGCTGGTGAGCATCAAGACACATGCTCCTTCTTTCCACAGACAGATTCTTGCCAAGGGCTTACACACCTCCATCTCTATATAGCTGAGCAGTGTCATGCTGTCAATATAGGGAAAACAGGAATTGTAATCACAACTGCTAAGTAAGATTTCCCTGAATTTTGGGAATGTGCAGGTTGTCTGGAAAAGATTTTTTTGTGTGTGTGTTGCCAGGTAATTGTTGCTTGCAGGATCACCCATGCTTTTTGGCAAGTAAGAACAGCAAAACTCAAATATATGGCCATGATAGTACTCATGAAAAGCCTTTTATTATACTGCAGATGTTTTCCTGTAGGGTAGAACTACCACTGAAATCAAACATGAGCTCCACATACTGATGATAAAAATGGTCTGGTTTGGAGAGTTCACTAGAAGTAAGCAGCCCAGAATTAAAGGTGGAAATGCTCCATATTAAGAATGGTCTGATGTGGAAAAGCAAGTTCATTCAGTGGCCCAGAAAAGGCCAAACAAATTGGTTTGCAAATTGTGCCAGTGAACTGCCTCCCCCAGCTCTGAAGCTGAAAATCTGAGGAATTTCAAGAACTTGTTTAAGTATTAGCTGGCTCATCTTTTGCTGCTCAGACAAGGCAGACTTTGTACAATTTTTTGTGTAGAAAAGCAACAAAAAATGTTAAGCTAAAAGGAATTGCTAGGAGACGTGAATAAAAGAAGTCTAAGTCTAGGAACTAAAAGCAGAGGTGTCAATGGAATAATGAGCTCTCATAAAAATGGATTCTATCTAGAGATATGAAGCTCTCTGTCAGGTAAAGTGATTAAAGGATGAAGAAGCATGAGTAGCAAATGACCAAAATGAGTTGCTAGTTTAAATTTAGTTAAAATCTAGTTTAAAGAGGGATTTGCTTGACTGGTTTATTTGTGTTATTATCCTGAATGTTCTAGGTAACTGAAAAGAAAATGATCCTTGTAACTTCTTTTTTATATAAATGTAATTCTTTCTGCTACATAAAGCTTTAGTGGATGATGCTGCAAGAGATGAGGGCCACCAAGGTGCCTTACTCACAATTCCCACTGAAGTGCAAGAAATGTACTCCAGGGCCTGACTCACATATTTCTTTATCCTAAAAATTGCACTTTCTCACCATGGAGATACCTTCAGCTTGTTTAATGGTCAAAACCATGAAGTTGTCAGAAAAGAGGACGATTGAGAGCTAGACAGTTTTTTGAAGACAAACAAGCTGTGGAAGTCATCTGATTACAGCAATTCCTGAATCAGCTGCTATGGGTATCAGGCTTCTCTAGCACTTTACAGGAAGCAAGAGCTTCAGAGAGAGGGAAATCTCCACCCAGGTGGCATGTGAGTAAAGTATGTGGATTTGCCCAGAGGGGTTCAGTTTAAGTGTAGTAGTCCTTTAGAAAACAGCCTTTTTTACTACAGTAGAGCCACCCCTTTTCCTGTTACAGTGGTTTCCAGAATTTGACAGATAAGATGAGAGAGCTGACTGCAGAGCTATGGAGCTTCTTGCCTGCAAGAGGTGGTGTTGGGAGAGGTGATGCTGGGAAGAGCCTCCTGCTGTCACTTTGCTCTTGGCTGTAGTAGTTGAGAAACAACCACAGGGACAAAGTGTGGCTTGCATGCGTGAGGTATGAATTTGAATGTATGAATCAGATCACCATGACTGAAACACAGGTGGCTTTCACCAGAGGAACAAATGCAGAGGATCCATCAAGGAGTGAGGACTGCTATGTGCAGTATGTGGGCTGTATCCTGCAACTGTTATCTGCTCCTGTTCAATAGAAGCTCCATGTAGCAGGTGTGATTACATTAATATAAAAATAAGTAAGTTGCAGACAATCTGCTCTCCATGCATCCAGTCCCTCCTTGATTTCACTCATCTCAGCTGGAAGTGTATATTATTGAAAGGCAGAATGCTTTTCAAGCAGAAGAATAATGTAGGAAAATAAACTTCAAATCTTGGAATAAGGAGGACACCTTCAGGAAGAGAAATTTGGTTGTTGTCAAAACCACACTTAAGAACAGAAAAACAATGTCATTATTTTCCAGGAATTGGTATGTTAGACAAATTAAAATGAAGACACTGAAAAATGGCTTATGGATGTTTTGCTGGGCATCTTTTTCACTGAGAATATATTGGTTTGTTAAGCTGAAGTGAATATATTCAGGCTGCTCAAACTGCCAAATCCATAAAGTGGAGAAAATTACTAAAATTTGGCCAGAAACAAGTCTGGTTTTCCCATCTGAAAAAGCACAAGCCAAACGCTTAAGCTTCATAGCCAGAAATGAACACTAAAATATCTCTGCAGTTGGAAGTTTTTACTCTCCTCAGTAAGACCCAAATTTGCTGAATCTATCCAGGTCTGCAATTCTGAGAGAAAGAGTGCTCTTAAAAACTCAGCTTTGTGTCCAAAAATTCACTTTGATAAACAAAGCCAACCCAGGTATATGGTTTTTTGACTCCAACCTTAGTTTTTCCATAGAAAAAAACATACTGCCAGAAGAATTTGTGGTGCTTTCTGCTTGTTTTGAAAAAATAATTGTCCCCCAAATCATGCTTACAGGAGAACTTTCTCCTGTTTAGTTTTTCTTTTCCTTTCCCATAGTTGAACTTCCATCATCTGGAAAGTTGGTCCCTTTTCCAGTCCTGACCTGGATTCTCAGAATCACTTTCTACTTTGGTCTGCCAGGAGCATTACCTTGTTAATGTGCTCTAGGTGTTAACAGCTTCTTTCAATGTATGTGAGTAACAGGTGAAGCTGAAGCTGTGTCCTCCTTTGTGTATGGCAAAACTGCTTCTGTAGAAGTCTTGCAAAACAGCAGATCTCATTAGGGTGACTAAGAGTACTTAGAGAACATAAGACGTTGTGAGCCTGATCCCAGGTTCACAGTTCCAGCAATTCTTTGGAGTGAACATGAAGAAATGAAATGCAGTATCCAAACAACTTTTATCCAGTAACTGTTTAGTGGTTTAGTGCAGACCTACTGACCTCTGGAAGCTTTGTTTCTATCATATGCTGGAAATTTTCCAGTGGGAATGTTGTTGTTTCTTCATTCTCTGTTTCATTTCCCCTTGCTCTGTTACTCTAATTGCGTCTTCAGCCTGCTGACTCATCTTACAAGCTGCTTTACCTTGCTCAAGCAAGATTTGTAAACTTTTAAGTGCTCACTTGCTGCTTGCACTTGCACTTTCATTTGCACCTCCTACTTTTTCCTACAGTACTTACCTGCCAAAGACCACAGCAGCTTCAATTCTCCTGTGTTTTACTACATTTAGTCTACATGTTTTTTCAGGGAAAAATGCCTTTCTTATTTTGCTACAAGAAAAGCATTTAATGTTACCTTTGAAATTTCCATTTAGCATTACTTTTTAAAAGATGTATTTTTTATTTGCTGTCTATGGCACACAGTTCACTTTTGATCTTATTTTGCCTCCATCACTTTTAAGATGCTGCTATTCCCTTTAAGCTCTTCGAAACTTTGTTTCCTGTTCCTGAAAATTGCAGGGTACTTCATATACTTCTGGCTAGGTGAGGTGAGAAATTATAACTTATGTAGTGCTATTAGCTGCTTGTACTTTGTTGACTTAGCTCAGGCACATCCATTTGCTGGCTTTGAGAACTGTGGGTTCTTATGTTGCTTATATTGCCAGTTACACTGAGCACTTTATATATGGGTTTTGATCACCTGCCACTGAGCAGCAGCAGAGGGGTCTGTTGGGTTTTGTCTGCTGAAAAGAACACCTACTTTTGACAAAATATTTTGATTGAGTCAAGCAAGGATGAGGGGTTTGGAATGAGGAAGAAAAGCATAGGCAAAACCAAGGAAAATAATCCCACATTCCTTACATCCTCTAAGTCTTGATGTTGCTACAGAGATGTGTACTGCCCAAGAATTGCAATACACCTCTGATTTCTGGGTTATCTGCTCAGTGCATCCTCAAGTAGCACCTTTTCCATCCCTTCCCAGCTCCTTGTATGCAGGCCTGTTCCAGGTACTCCAGGTAACACAAAGCTTCTGGTTCAGCCCTTTACCCAAACCAATTCCTCTTGAGCACTCCTTTGCCCTGGAAGCAGTTGCTGCTCTGCCACTGCAGATTTCACTGCAGCAGGCCCTGATTTAAAGGAGCTGAAAACTCAGTGTGATGGTTCCCTCTCCAACCTGCACTAAGCAACATGTGGCAGTTCAATACCACACTGGCTTTACAAGGTATGCTGATCCAAAAGGTTCATGTTACTGCTTATTTCCAGCCAGAGGAAATGGAATTTTGCAGAGTTCCATTACCACAAATATAATTGTCAATATCAATGTGAATTGGCTAAGACTGAAGCCATAATTTGTGATATAAAAATCAGAAGTGGAATTTTAGAAGTGAAAACTACTAAATTACACCACTGTAGCTATTAAGAGATTTAACTCTTAATAGTAAAGATAAAACTATAATCTGCATTACTATTTTAAAGCTACATTGATTCTTAAATTAATTACTATACAATGAAATACTGGATCAATTTCTCAGGGAGGACTGAAAATTAAGATCAAGCCATGTTGTAAATAACAAGGTTGTGGAAAAAAAAACCCCTCTCCCCCCATTTTTTTATTCTTAATTTTCTGACTAGACTGGAGGCATCTATATAAATATTTCAGAGAACAGAACAGGGTAAGAATTACTGTGTAGAAAGTTTTCCTTGTAAAATCTTTTCTCATTTGGGATGAGTTTCACTGCCTCAGTGACCGTGTTTTAAAAGCGTGTTATATAATTCTCTGTAGATACCCATAGACAGATGTATTTATGGTTTTTGGAAACTTCATGTAATTTAGGCATAAAACTTGAAGTGTGTTTTATAGTTCCTCATTAATAATAGTTGAGAATTATGCTCATCTAAGGCGACACACATAAATTCTTAATGTTCAGACATTCATTATATGCCTGTGATGGTTAGAAGTTGCCATAGGAAAATAAAAGCCAGTGATCCCAAAGATTATTATTTATATATATTCTTTTAAGCAATTTGGAAAATTGTGTTCATCCCTTAACAGTTATTTTCCTTTGATTTCCACATTCTTCATCTTAACCTAAAGATATTGTACTGAATATTGAAAAAATCAAATCAGGACAAACTTTTTATTGAAGTTTTTATTAAGCATGGCAGCACCTTATAAAAGGAAATGCTGAATCCATCATTTTATGGAAGTTGTAAATTCAGGTAGTTTTTTTGCAATCACAATTTAGAGATCCTAATAATGTCTGCTTGTATCATTTTTGAAAACAGCTGTGCACAGTTGCAGATGGCTGGATGAAAACTTGGCGTGTGTATGATGGCTTTACACTTGTGAAGTAGGTGAAAAGGCAAAGGTCTTTTTCTTGCTTTTCTGGCCAGAACACAGTTTATGTGTTGCAAATTGAAGTCATGCTTTAGCAATTGCAAATTGAACTGTAAAAACATTTCTTTCAATTTTTTTTCTTACTTTCCAGCAGCAGAACTGGATATGTAGAGTCATGGAAATGATCAGAGAGCTGATTGAGAAGAGTAATTGGAATTTTCCACATATTAGGGATTTCTTTCAGTTAGTGTTAAAGAAAAAATCTCTGCTGAAGCCTCACAATAGATGAATCAAAAAAGGGACATTTTCTTCTCGAGTCACGTGGTGACCAGATCTTTTTTTCTGCTTATGCAGTGAGCCAAAAAAAAGTAACCAAATGTGGTGCCATGTTCTGAACAAGCAGTTCAGCTGGCATGCACATTTATTATTTCCTTCATCCAGATAAAAAATTTGCTTGCATTGGAGAAGTGTTATGTGGAAATACCAAAGGGAAGTTTACCTGTAGCACAGATTTCCTAAATTTTACCATGGTTGTCTCTGAAGTTTCTTTTATTCTAAAGCTGGAAGAAGATTTGATGCAGCTTTGAGCTCTGCAAAAATGTGTGTGTGCATGTTCCAGGATCAGATATGTCCAAATTTTTTCTCCTTTTATTGAACATCGTCACCTTGGACTTTCCAACCTGATGTTTGGTGTGAAATAATTGTTCCTTAGCTGGTTTTTATGGGTGTTGGATGCATGTTGGCTTCAGCTGAAACTATGAAAGCTTCTGGAAAAGAACAGACCTACTATGCACGAGTTTTCTTTCATGGTGTTGCTCTGGTTTTAATCTTAAAGATTTTCTACTGAATTTTGCTCCGAATGGTACAGAGTGAGCCAATAGTGATGGCCAAATCCAACAGAGGTGCTTGCCTAAAACCAGCAGGAGGCATGGCTGATGATGTGATACAAATTGGGAGTTAGGAAAGGTTCATCACCCCAGCAAGAGCACCTCTGCTGACTTGGCAGGCAGAACGCAGCCAGGGTCTGGAAGTGACCTGGTCCTGCTGCTGCCGACCAGTGAAGGTTCCTGCTCAGTCACTGGGTCACTGCTGCTGCATCTGTGGAGGGGATGGATCAGAGTGCTCTGTGCCACCCTAAGCTTCACTGCTAGCATCAAACCCATTACCACTGGGGTCTGGGGTGTCCTTTTAACACATGGCTGGAGGAGGTGACATTGTGCCCACTGTGTTGTGTAACATGCTAGCGTGCATGTTGAGGATATAGATCTGTGCTAAATCGTCTCTTCAGGCTTATGATTTGTAGATTTAAACCATAATCTCCTGGAGATTATATGAAAGAGGGGGCTGCAGGCACGAATGGATGAAGGAGATCCCCGTGTCATGGTGCAGGAGGAAATTTAGGAATTGTGGCTCTGGAAGAGGAAGAGACAGAGGGAATATTTTAGTAGGTTATACAGAATGAGGACTGAGATACTTGTATCATGCAATCCAAGGAACATTTGCATGACATGCATTATAGCTAATGTGGAAAGTGATTAAATCCTTGGGAAATAAGGGACTGAAACCAAGTAATCCCACAAGGTGGATGACCTAACCACAAAGCACTAATCGGGTTTTCCTTGGGCAGATTATTTTCAGCAGTGTGGAACAGTGTCCCCTCTGCCTCCTTCCTGAGTCTTATTTTGCCTTGGATTTTCTTTTTATGTTGGCTTCCTAGAAAAGAAAAAGAAAAATCAAATCAACCTTTTCATTGCTACTAAATAGGTTATGGAGAGCAAAAGGACTGCTAATTTTTTTCATTATGATCAAAAAAACCCTTTCTATGGACTTTGGCACAGAAATATTATCACCTCATGTGTCTTTTACAATTTTCCATCTTTACAGTACCTTTTAGTACTTTATAATTTCCTTTAGGTTAGTTTCTATCCAGGCTATCAAAGAGCATGCACTATAAATTTCTTATTGCATGAACAGGTTCCGTGAAAAGCAATGTGTAAAAAATACAGATCATGTTGTAACTGTTTTATTTTCTCGGCATTTAATGTGTGCATCCATCACATGATCATAAACTCATTGCACATTTTGCAACTCAGCTATTAAAAGTTTTCCACCCTGCAGTTGGTGGATGGGTTCATGGGCTGTCAGCTATGAAACAGTGATTCCCTAGATTAAAAATTACTCGGTTCTCCTCAATGTCCCTATAAATAATTTAAGAAAAATCACAAATTCAGAAGTTTTCCCCTGCCCTATTTCTGATGATAATAAATAATATTTTGAACCAAGGAGCAGTGGTTTGCCAGGCAGAGAACATCCAGGGTAAGGCTCTGTGTGTCAGATGTGCACTTTGTGTCCCTCTTGGCAGGCAGGCAGTCACACGAGCACTGGCAGCAAATCACTGATGAGCATATGTGCTTGAGTAACTCCTGCCCAGTGGGGATAACACTTGACATTCTCTCTGAAAGAGAACTTTTTTTAGGAATTCAGCAAAGCACAAAGACTTTGAGGACATGACTGCTTTTCCTGGAATTAAGGAAGGCTGAATTGAGTTGCAGGCTGACATTCTTTGGTTCACCTAATGTTACATCTGCCACGTATAATCCTGGGTTTTTAACTGCCAAGGCCATGCTGGTAGGAAAAGTAGTATCTAGCTTGAGGGCTTGATTAATGAGAGTCAAACCAAGGGAAAGGGAGACTGGCCCAAGGTTGCTGTCATCTATTAATAAGACCAAAATGAAGTCTCCGCACTGTGGCAATTCTGAATTATTTAGTTACCACAGATGGCCAGGATGCCATTTGAGCCAAGAGGGTTTGGATAGAAATTGCTGTCAGAGATCTGGCTTTGCTTAAAGCCTGGTGTAAGGCATATGCAGCAGGTGTCTTCTCTTGCCAGCTGAGCCATTTTCTTTTTCTCATGGAGCTTTGGCCCTTTAGCATCATATTGGTCCCTCAGAAAGAACTGAGTGACGCTCCTCTATGAGGCAAGACTTTTATTTGTGCCAAGTTTGCCACTCAAAAAATAGAGCAGTTCCAAGGTGCCCGCCATGTTCTGTCCCTAAAAATTTCTGTTTGGTCATTAATGGAAAAAAATGATCAGCACAGCATTACTTTATGGTATCTGTTGGCCAAGCAGATGGTACCATAGGCTTGATGTGCATATTATCTTCAGGCAACTCTAAGTTTGGGCTTACTCTGCATCATTTTGAAAAAAATAGGGTTTTAACCACTTGCTACAGAAATTGCCTGTAACAGAGGAGATCTCAGTGGTTTATGTTTTTGGTGAGAAGTACAAAAGAAAGAGAAGAAAAGATTTGAGCAGCCTGATACCTTGATCGATATGGTAACGCTTAGGTTGACTCAATGCCTTCATCCAGACTGTGGTGGGTGTATCTGCAGCCTCTGGAGAGCAGAGCCTGCTGACTTCCCTGATCAGATACAAGTGCAATCCTGCAGGATTTTTAAACTTGTATTGTGGGTGAATACCCCCCTTCAGGTCTGCAGGGTGTTTAAATACACATCTTTATGGGGATTTTGATCAACAGACCCACTCTTTACTTTTGTCAAATTCTACTTGAGGGTTTTTTTCTCTCATCTTTTTCCTGCCTACAAAATGATTATTTTTCTACTCTCTCATTGCTCATTCATTAATAAATTTAGCAAAGCAGATTGATTTTATTATGGTACATAGGAGTATTTTGCAATCAAGCTTATGTGACGTAGAAAAATTACCAAATATTCCTATTTTTTGTTTTCTGTTTCTGAGCCTCTGTTTCATTGATTGGCATCCCTTGATCACTTACTCTACAAAAGCAGTTTTTTGCTAGGAGAACATAAATTTCCATCAAAACGATTATATTCATTTTCTGATCATGGTTTTGTTTACTAGTTCAAGAAATCACAGCAAAGCATCACTTTTTGTAGGAAAGGCTTATTGTATAACCCCAGCCACAAGCACTATGTTTTTGAAATCTTTAGGTGATTAAAATTAGCATGATTGTACTATTTGTGGTGGAATAATACTGATGTGTGAGAAGCTCTATTGGCAGTCACCATAAATGGGTAGGAGTTAGCTAAGGAGTGAGGCAGGGGCTTCAGAAGGGACAGGTGGTTCTGGTGCATGGTAAAATTGAATATCTGGTTTTTTTCCAACAGTTTTCTTCTGTGGACATAGATTTAACATTTTCTGTTTCTTATTGATTCTCTGAGAACATCAGCTTCATATTGGGAAAAGAATTTTTTTTGTTCAGATTTCCCACAATCAATTAATTATTTGGTATTTGAGAACTCTGATACTTCATAACCAAAAGTGATAGGGTAGCAGTGAAGTCAGAATACATGGTGCCACAGCTCATGTAAACTTAGGTATTATAAAAAGGAAGATTTAGTTGAAAATAATGCAATATCAATTCATTTGTTTTACACGTTTATTGTGTGTCTGTAGGGCGTAAATCACGTGTAACATTTATTTTCCAGTAAAATACTGAAATGACATTTCCACCTGTGTGTATGTAGGAAGCAAGTCACAGTTTTTAATTATGGACTAGAAATTCAGTTTGTCTAAATTGAATTGGCAGTCACCATTCCAGTCCCACCGACCTCAAAGCAGAACGAGTTTTGTGCACCATCAGCCTAAAGATCCCGAATTTGGTGTGGTTTGTTTGGTGACTGGTGTTAACAAAAAATAGTATTATAGGAAAAAGCATTTTGTCCAGTTAAGTATTCATCACCAAACTGGTTGCTGCCATCCAAATTTCCAAGTATCTCGTGTAACTTCACTCCTATGTGAGAATGAGGATATCTTCTATTTGGAGCTGTTTGTCTGATATCTGTCCAGCACCCCAACACAGCTTGTTTAATCTTTCTTGTATAACAGAGGATCACTAACATGATATAGTTTTCTGGACAGATAGAATCCATTTTCCTTATGCAAGTATGTTATTTGGAGTCAACAAGAAGTAGAATGGTTGCACTAGAAAAGGGTTGCTAGCTTGACAGCTCAGAGACAAAAGGGTTTTGCTGCAGAACAGTAAGAGAGCTTGAGACTGTCTAAAACTATAATCTTTTAATGTGCTAAATCTCAGTTCCCTAAACTCACAGTCTTTTTATATTATGGTAAGCTTGTCATAACTTGCAGATGTAGGCTAGTAAATAGTGTGTCTTATATTTAGCAAATAAGAAAAGAAAATTAAACCTTCCCTGTCAAATTTTTTCTACTTAAACTTACTGGAAAAATGCAAGATGGCGTGAACTGTGAAATACCAGGACAGCAAATTTAGTTCAGCTTTTTCCTGGGCATGAATATTCAAGGACACTGAAGCCTTTCTGCTTCAATTCTGAAAAAGATGCAGACAAAGTAAATACTAGGTTTGTACTCATTTCTTTTCTTTAAACATCAGGTATCAAGGCTCTTGCCAGTTTTTATTTTGGCAAGCCCAATTACCAGGTTTGCTTGCCAAGGCTGTAGAGAAACATCATTTGTTGGCAAGATGGACTAGATGACATAATGTTCATGGTTGTTCCTTGCTGCAGCTTCTTTACTTCTGCTGAAGATTGCAAGCACTGTTGTTTTGAGGTTTTGTTATTGCTATTTTTTCTTGACCACTGAAGTTAAAGCTACTTCCTTATAACAAAATAAAGTACATTGTATTTGAAAAATATGAGCATTTATCAAAGCTCTATTCATAGGGTTTGGGTGTCTGTGGGCCACATTTTCAAAGGTGCCTAAAAACATAATAAGCATGTAGAGAAATATGAAGTGACAGAGGCTAAGTGATAGTTTGCTCTTTGAACCCAATCTCCTGGTAATGAATGTTTCTCTACTGAGCAAAAGGATTTGGAAGAAGAGATTTCCACCTATTTTACCACATGAGAAAAATCTATTAATCTCTCTCCTCTTTGCAGGAGTGCTATAAATGCACCAAACCATGAAGTTAAATGTTTTTATGCCTTGTAATGATAAATTGTCCCTGTTACTGTTCTTCTTTTAAAAGCAGGAACTATATAAGGCACTTCTTCAGGAAATTGGCTCTCTCCTCATCAAGCTAATCTTTTGCCCCAGAACACGGAGTATTCCACATATTCACAATGACTAAAACATGCTCTCACCATTAAGTTGTTAATGAAGGTACCTAAGTAAGAGATACCATTACAATCACTACCTAGTGACAAGATATAAAATTATTCTGACATTTCATCTCTTAAGCTGAAATCTGTTCTCATTTGGTGTTTCGCTATCAAGATAGGAATTAAAATAATAAAGTCAGGGTTTAGCAAATTTGAAGCCATATGGTCCTGTTTCATAATGGCAATTGCTGTAGCCTTCATTTGTAAGCTGAAGAGTGGCAGTAAATAAAAATGTTAAATAATTCCTATGGTTATTGTTCTAAAAGACATGACATAGGTAAATGGAAAATTGCCTAAACTAGAACCAGATGATCACCATTTACTTTGGTTGTCACTGGACCACAGGATCCTATCCTAATCTCCTCTCTCTCTACATCACCTGGGATTTAGATCTGGCCAGAACCTGTGCTGCTATTATTTTTTCTTTCTCGTCACAGCAGTGTTTTCTTTTAAAAGTAGCTATGAATTACATTTTTCTATGTTCAAAAATTACAGTCATACATATCTGACTCCTATTTGGCTGATCAGAGATCACAACAGACTTTTAAGTAGCTGGAAGAGTAGACAGAGACCCTGTTCTGTGAATTTGCTTTCTGTTTTTCTTATTTATTTTGAGGACAAGGCAGTAATGTGCATTATGTTTAAGTAATGTGTGCATGCGTTCAATGTGTTTATTTTCTTTTACTTCAGCTGCAGTGATCAGCAAATGCAAGTGCCAAGCTGAGTACAGGTAAATTGTAATGCTAGTAAATGGTTTGCTAAAGCCTCATTACTGGGAGGAAGCAGTGATGCCAATTTGCAGTTAGAAGCATTTTTTAAGGAGCATTTCATTCTAGCAGAAGGGAGCTTGATCTGCTGCAGGAGAGTAACATCTGTGCACACACTGTAGGGTGCACCTGCACCAGCATTTCAGTTTGGCTCAGGAGCATGATTTTGAAATCTCACTCTCTAGATTATTTTGAGTAGCGCCTCTAAACTTTGCTGGGTCTGACTCCCCATCACCTTGGCTGTTTATCCAGGGTCACCCCAGAGCCCCCATGTTCCTTCATGCCCCACGTCAGGCCAACAGCATGACCTGTAAAAGCCTTGCTCCAGAGGGCTGCAGCACAGCCACCACGATATTTCACACGGGGCATTTGAAAAAAGCCAGCTCCTTGTTGTTGGCATTACCATAGTAGCAGTAATAACAGGATAGTAATGATGAGGTCTCACAATAAGAAGGGCCAACCTGTAATGTGTGTGTGACCTTTCTAAGAGGGAGGGAGCCCTGATCGTTATGGACAAAAGCCAGCCTGTGCCTCCAGGAGCTGGGAGTCACTGGCCACATTTTACCTCACGGTATGCACATCTTGTCTACAATTTATAAGAAGAAATACTTTCCCTGAAACTTAGGAAGTGCAGGCTGTCCACAAGGTTTTACACCACAAAATGCCAGGGCTGTCCAATTTTGGCCACTGATGACAAAGGTGAATTTTGTTCATAGTGATGGTGTGTTTATATTTGAAATTTTAAGGAAAGGAGACAAAAGGAATACCTACATACCTTGGGGTTAAGTCTTGAAGAATATTTGCATGGCTGGAGAATTATTTATAGAGTTTGTGTATTTACAGTCTTGCAAGAGCAGCATTTGATCAGAAATTGGAGACTAATTGCAAGCAAATGCAAATTGGTCAAAAAAATAGACAAGAAAATACGAGATTGAGTGTATTCAGACATTAAAGGAAGAAAAGGGCAGAAAGATCAAAACCAACATAAAGAATGACACTCGCTGGAATAAGGACGTATCAACCGATATATATGCAATGACTTCCTATTTTGAACTTTTGAGTCACTTTTCCTTGGTTTCCTGTGTTTCTTTTATCTCCATGTTGATGCCAAAAATATTGTGATAGCATAGAGGTCCACTCATGTGCAAGAGCTTGCATGTTTGAAGCTGAAATTACAACTACTTGGGGGCTAACACCAAGTCCGTTTATTAGCCTAGAGAGAAACAAGCTCCATGAATACCATTTGTTCATTTAAAATGAATAAATAACACAAAGGAAATTGATTTGGAAATAACTATTCAAAGGAAGAAAGTGCTAATATTCCAGTACAACATTTGCATGAAGAATTATTTGCAAAGTGTTATTCAAACATATGTCAAGGTACTGAATAAGGAAAGTATTTATCCATAATAAGTATTTGATAAAAATATTGCCCAGCTTTGCAATGAATAATTCAGTCTGCATTAGTAAGACATGCATGACTCTGCACATTATTCATATCTTTATAAATGCTGTGGTAAATTGCTATAGGTTAATAGGTACTTATATCTTTTTCTGTGTAGAATGCTATTACATCCAATTTCTCAAAGGAGTTGAGCCACCCAGAAGTTAAAATATGATAATAGGCTGCAGATACTAAATCTGTGTGTAAATCAGGCCATGGCAGTGTTAGTCACAGGGAGGCTGTTTGGGACTGGCATGGAGGGATAATGCCGCAGCCCAAAATAGGGACGTATTCTGTAGGGCTCTGTGTGTATTCATTTCACCCTAAACATCCTTTTCTTATCAATACAAGAGGCATGTTTAAAATGGATAAAGTTTAGTGTTTTAAAGCTGATTAGAATCTGAACAGATTGCTGATGGGAAATACCAAAAGATGGATAAGACTGATTACTGGATACTGTGATGAAAGATGACAAAACCCTGTGAAAAACAAGACACAATAAAAGCAAGCTCAGTCAAAAAGATCTCCCCACCATGTTTCTACTTCTGTTTCACTATAATTGACATTTAGGCAGGCAGTGGGAGTCAAGAAATGTAAATAGCTGTGAATCTGGCATCCTGTTGTTAGGGCCTGGACAGGCAGTGAACAAACCCATGTTCCAAGGCACAGAGATGTATATGAGGTATGTGTAAGAGAAAAAATAAAAATAGATTGTGAAAGAGTAATAACATTTCCTTTAGATTTAGCTTTTTTAAAAGCTCATCATTCTAAAGCAAACTGCAGTTGCTTGATTCCAAAAACTGTGTGCTTTCTGAGAGGATTTAAAGTTAAGCTGGTTCAATTATTCACCCTCTGACTTCAAAGAGCTCTCTAGACTGTGTCAACCAATATGCCTGGTTAAAAGTTTGCTTCTGTTGTAAAGCAGTTTTGATAACACAGCAGTCATATTGCCATAATGAAGATATATTAATAATAGAACATTAAGAAAGTGTTGTATCTATTGAAATCTCTCTGCTTATTTTATGCACATCCTAACAGACCATCTTTCTGTACATTGAACTATCCAGTGACCTCAGAGTGCGGATGCACACATTGTGCTAGTGAAACATGAGTTATTTTATCAGGAAGCCAGGCCTTGAAGTTCCCTGAAGAAAAGCAGGGCAATACAGTGCAGGCCACCAAGAGCACAGGAAAACGATGTCAGCAGGGCCTTGAAGGCACAGGACATTACCAGAAGCCGTAAATACACATCACAAGTAGTAAATTACTTTTCTCATGAGAAATGAAATCTTGAGAGCTGGGTGAAACCAGTTTTAGGCCCTAACTGGGACATGTGTTGTGTAACAGCCTATTGCAGCTGGCTGGCAGCACAGGTGGAGGCTCCTGTAGATGGAACAAAAGATTGCAACAAAACCAACTAGTCACACAGGAATCTTATTTCAGAATTGGGTATGCAAATTGATCACTCTGATATCCTCTATGGATGCATATGTAAAATTATTTCATCATTATATTTGCTCTAGTGATGTATTGCTTTTGTTTGGTTTGAGGCTTTGGTTTAATTGGGCTGCAGAAAGCTGTACATTTTGGTTTTTCTTGGGAAACAAACATCAAACTGCTGTGTTGCTTAAAATACCTTTGCTTTATACAAAGCTTGCAGACCTTCATCATCCCCGATGATGCCATCCATATGTCCAATTCTAGCATAATTGGCATTGTAAATCACTGGCAAAGACTGCAAGAAGCAGATATGTTTAGATATAAAATATGGGTTTACAGCCTATATGGTCTTTGTAGGAACAAAATTGTTGTGACTGATATTTAAGGTAAAGAAAATTCGTGTGCCTTTTCTGCCTGCTTTTATTTTGTGCTGACATAGGCTGATAGAGCAAATAAATAAATAATGTTTGCACAAAGCTGTACTAGAACCATGTAGGTTTTATAGCATGGTCACACCTGAACAGCTTGATGATGCTGAGTATGTAAATTAAAGATGTTCTTGCTGCATAAAAAGATGCTGCATGTTGTAAGTGACAAAGCTGAAACACTGACTTACAAATTAGCCATGCCATCCAGTGAGCTTGTTAAGCAGCATCCCCTCAGGAGACAGCAGTAAATGTGAATGATCAGCCATGAATCCACTTAGTGGATATCCTGTAAGGATTCATTTTAAGCCCACATTTTTTATCTGTAGACAGTTCTGAAAAACGGTATCTGTGAAATGATTCTTTAGTGCAGACATTTGGTACAGGGCTGGTGTTCCAACTCCAGGACTGCCTTTTTCTGAAAGTAATAATAAAGGATTTGGCTAGGAAATAACATCAGCAGGATGCTGATCCACCAGAAGTTGACAGTGCATGTCAGCTGTGGGTAACGGGCAGCCAGCCTCCCTTGGGATCACACAGGACTCTGCCTTAAGGCAAATCTGCTTTACCCCTCCCTTGAGACAGAAGTTTCAACCTGCAGAAACAGCCCAACTTCACACTTCAGCTCTTATTGACACCTCATTGCTAGAGGCATTACTCTTTCATTTTGAGACCCACTTTCTGCTTTTCCAGATTTGACCTGCTTTTTCTTTTCCTTTTCTTTTTGGAAACTAATGTTACATGCTAATCTAAATGAGAGAGTCACTCTTAACCACTCCCTGAGAGATGCCTTCTCAGGTGTTTGGGGTTTTTTTCTCTGTGTTATACCTGATATTATCTACACAAGTGGTCTGTGGTTTTAGAAAGTCATTGATCTCTCCTATATCAAATCTTAGCATGTTCATTAAGGACCTGTTTCAAACAGGCAAAATTCCCTCCACTTTTCTATTTTCCTTTATATCCTTGGTATCTGGCCTCTGGCTAATGTATTCTGGCTCCTCACACTGCCTCCCTTCCCTAGGCACCCTTCATTCTGGAAAGCTTTGCTTGGTAAGTACCTGGCTTCCTCTGAAGACCCCTCTAGGAGAAAATGAGGTGCTACTGGCAACCTGAGGAATAAATAGCTGCAGCCTCCATGCTGAGACAGGACAGCGTGCCTTGAGACCAAGCTCCAGGGTAGCTCACACTGCAGATCTCAACAGGCTCTGACACGAGGTTATGTAGGCCAAGTCACGGTTCTGGGGGGCGTTTTAGCCACCTCAGCTCTAACAGGCTGTGTGATGTAAAAGCAAGAATGCATCTATTTTGCTGAATGTCTGAACAGTTGTATCTTAAATATATTTTTTCCATTTATATTTTCTCTTGAGAGGCTATTCATGCAATAATAACCTGAATTAGTTTGTACTGAAACGACCTAACTTAACACCATTTTTCAGCTTCAGAAACTATGTTCAAATTTTATTCTAGCAGGACCTAATTCTTTATTTCACTCAAGCAAACCCAAGATGTTCATGCTGTTAAAAACAAACAACAACAACAAAAAGCCCAGCCTGGCAGTTTCAGCAAAATTTTAACAGCATTAAATGATGCATTAGCCAAGACCTCATTACTCTCACCAGATATAGCATGGTGTGTTATAAGTATTAACAAAACTGACCTTTAGTTGTGAAATTAAGTTAATAGATTTGAGGCACATTTGGCCAAACTTCTACATTTAGTTTGGCAGGGCAGCCCCCCAGGCTACTCTGAGATCTGCAGCCCCTTGGCAGTACTGCTGGCATGTCAAAGCTGATAGCATAGAGCTGTATTCTTCCCCTAAGGTGGGGTGTGAAGGTAGAAATCACAATTGATGAGCCTTCAGGTGAGCTCAGAGCATCTCCCTATGTAGACCTTATTCCAGGGTTAGGTCCAACATTTGGGGCCAGATGAGGCTACAGGGACCAGTCAATCTGACTACCATCAGAGAACTACACCCACTGCAGTTGGTAGATTTGCCTCATACAAATTATATTACTGCACCTGGGCTGCTTTTAATTGAGCACTATATTTCCCTCTTTATTTGTGGCTCAGCTTTGGCAAAATCACTAATATACAGTGATAAAAAGCTCCACAAAAAATACTGTGAGCCTTGGGTAAAATGCCAAGAAGTGTAATTACTGATGTGCACAACAAGCTATTTCACTTGTGGTGGAAGTGTGATCCTAGCATTGATTTTTTCCATTACAACACCAAACTCCATGTATGATGCATTAACAGTGTTTCAGTGGGTGGATATAAAAATCTGTCACTAGTTACAGCTGCCTCAGTGCCTGCCTTCTAACAGCCTCAAAACCTGTGCTGTGCCCTGCCATGGAGTATTTCAGTAGTGTGAGAAACAATCACTTTGACACATAAAAAACTTGCTCCAGTTCAAGAGGTTACAGGCAAGAAGATAGTTAGCAAAATATGAGAGTGGAATTGGGAGAGAAGCAGGGAAGATTGGGAGAGTGAGAGGGGACAATGAGAGGAGATAAATTGTTGTACATTGTGTTTTAATCCCAGCTAATAAATCAGCCCCACACAGCTGCTCACTCACTGCCCCTGGTGGAATGGGGAAGAGAACTGGAAGGGTGATAAAACCCTTGGGTTGAGATAAGTACAGTTTAATAACCAAAATAAAATAATATTGATAAGAATTTGTAATGAAAAGAAAATTATGAAAGAGAGAGAAGCAGAACCCCAGAAAGACAGGTGATGCAAAAAAACCCCAACTGCTCCCCACCAACAGACCAATGCTCAGCCTGTTCCTGAGCAGTGGCCCATCACCAGCTCTATGTGCTGAGCATGA
>VXBB01024003.1:24658-43213 GCA_013399915.1 Illadopsis cleaveri
CTGCTATCTGCATTATTATTATTATTATTATTATTATTATTATTATTATTTTTATTACATATTTGGTGCCTAGCTGGGAAGAAGGCAGCAAAGGTAAAGAAACAAGGAGGGCTTTCCTGTGCTACACCCTGGTGCTGAAGATATTTTGTCTTGGCTGTTACAGGGAGGAGCAAAAACGGGGGAAATGTTGGTGCTGAGTGCCCGTGAGTGCCCAGCTGGCACTGCCCTGCTCCAAGTGCCTCTGCAGGGGCAGGGGCTCAGCTCCTGCAGCCTGAGTGCCAAAGCCACACCGAGTTAACCTCGGGGATGCAGATTTCTGGCTGGATTTATTACTGAAACTGCAGTGATTGAGTTTGTGCGTGTTCCCAGCTGGTGGCACACGCTCCGGGTCACACTCCTCCATCGTGTTCACATTGAAATGCCCACCTGGAGCTTGCAGGGAGGGCAGGGGATGCAGGCAGGGATGTGCTGGGGCTCAGGTAGTGCCTGGTAACCTGCTTAGCTCTGCCTTTGTGTCTGACCCCCCCAGCAAAGGGAATATTCGGCTCCCTGGCAGTTCCAGGGTGGCTGGGAAGGAACAAGTCTGATTGCCTTTGTGATAAACAAGCCCTAAATCACTTCAAAGCTGAGGCCAGAATCACTGGGGAAGATTACAGGCTGTGAAATAGTCGGGGCTGGAACGTGATTCAGAGATAGCAGGGGAAAATCACAGCAAATTCTACCTCCCTCTTAATTAAAAAAATAAACCAAAAGGAAGTGTTCCATGAGTCGACTAGCTGGGATGCTCCTCTTCACCCAGCCAGGCTGGCAGAGCTGGGAACAGGCATCTAAACCCCAAAGCCTTGGGGGAAAGGCTGTGTCCTCCTGCGGGTGGATCCCACACATCCCTGTGCTGCAGGGGAAGGGAAGGCAGCAGCGTGCTCAGGGAGGAGCAGCTGCACGGGGCTGCACCAGCTCCCTGACAGCTTTAACTCATTGGCAAAAAGCTGTTTTGTGCAGCAAGACTCATCCTCCAGCTGTCTAAGCCTCGAAAATTCCCAAAGCCACGCTGATGTTTTCGGCACAAATTGCAATTTTCCCCCTCAGCCCACAAACACAGCAAGGCCGGGCCCTGGCCCAGATTTTCCAGGTGAATTCCAGGGCTGGGCACCAGCCCTTCCCTGCTGTCCTGACTGAGAGGTCAAAAAGGATGGAAAATCTGACCTTGGAGGCCCTTCCCAACATCACTGATTCTGTGGGGCCGAGGAGATGCAGCAGGAAGCCCCACGAGCTGCTCCCAGACCCCCAAAATTACCTCAAAGGCGACATTTTCCCAAACCGACCAGATTCCAGAGAAATTCCACCTTTTCCCTGCTTTTGTCTCTTTCTCTCATGGTGGTTGTTGGTTTTTCCCTGCCACTTTTCAGTGTCTGAGCGGGCTGGTGTCCTGTGGCATTTTCCAGCATTCCCTGGAGCAGAACTCGGCCGTGCTCAGCCAAAAGGAGCAGCAAAGAGCCCCGCTCAGCCCTCCTGGGAGAAAACCCTGCTGGGCCTTACAAAACAAAAGCTTTAAACAAAATAAAGGCAGGGCAGCCTCAGCAGAACCTTTCTGGCAGACTGCAGTCTTCTTTTCCAAGGCGAGAAAATTAATTCCCTGAATGCCTTGTAAGGATTTTTTTTTCCTTCTTTCTTTTTTTTGTTCTGCTTGGAGCAGATATTAAGGGTTTGCCCAAAGAATGGCAATAAAATCTTGCTGGTGATAAGAAGGCTGCTCTGCCTTGCTGAGGAGCAGTGAAAGTGCCATGGAACGAGGCCAGAAATGCCTCAGACCTCAATTCTGTCAAAGCTCAATTTTCTCAGTGTCTGCAATGTTTCCCTTTTATTTCTGAAGTGATGGCCTTGTAGCAACAGCAGCGAACAAAGGCTCATTTTAGCCCTCATTGCAGCTAATTAGTGCACCTCCTGATTGCTGACCCCGGCCTGATGCTCCTCTCTGTAATTGATCCAGATGGACTTGGAGTCTTTAATGGGATATTTTCTAACCAGCAAGGCTGCTGGGGGTTATTTATTTGTTTTTATCCAGAAGAAATTCTCTGCAGGATGGGGAGTTCAGCCGTGTTCTCTGGCTTTTCTCTGGTGGTCTCTGTACCTGGTGGGTTTTTTTAAAGGGAAATTCAGAGCAGGGATGTTCCTGGCATGGCTTTCTGTTCCTCCCAGCACACCAATCCTTGCCACAAAAAGAGCTCTTCAGACTCACAGATGCCATGATTCCATGACCCCCCAAACCCAGGCAGGGCAGCAAATTTATGGCTCTGAACCTCTGAGGTGCCCTGTTGTTCTTGCAGGAGTGATATAAATCTTTCCCTGGCCTTTGTTTGGGTACAAAAGACTTTTTTCCCGAGGCCACAGAGGGTGTCGGGAGCACTGAATTGCCAAAACGGGACCCTGAGCTGTGAGATCTCCTCCCCAAACTGCCCCTACAGAGCTGAACCGCCAAGAACCCGAGGCTTTAAAAACAATCACTTCTGGGCTTGGGTTTGCGGGGCTTTTTCTTTTTCCCAAATAAGAGAAGGAGGCCAGCAGCAAATTGCACAAGAGGAGGGTTCCCTGCTGTGCCCTGAGCCAGAGGAGAGGAGAGCAGCAGCTGATCAGAAGATGTGGAACTTGCTGGGGATGAGAATCCTGCCAGGAGGAAACAGCGAGTGCTCCTTCACTCCCAGCCGGGCCCCTTTTCCCATTATTCTAATGGAAGCAGAGCTCACACCTGCACTGATGGAATGGGTGGGGAGCTGCTTTTTCTGAGGGGATAAACGCGGTTTTTAGTGCAAAGGGAGGGGACAAAGCCCCCCTGGATATCCTGGGAAGGGGGCAGGGTGAATTCTGCCAGGCTGAGCAGGAGCCAGGCACGTCTCACACTGACGTCTGCCACAGCACAGAGCCTACAACCACCTCCTTGCAAGAAAAAGAAACACAGAGAATTCACTATTCCTTCTTACATTAAAATCACTGCCTCCTACATTCACATCACTGCTGTCAGAAACATCTTGATTTTCCACACCTAAGGGGCTATGGAAAAAAACAAGCATTTCTGCTAAAAATAAGGGGTTTTTTTCTCCCCCCCCACAAGCTGTATTTATTCAGATCTCTTTTCCTCTAAAACGCAGCGTTATTTTAATTTTAATTTAATCCCGTATCTGCATAATTGCAGCACTGCCAAACAAACAAATCACAGTCGCTGGGGAAGCAGGAGCAATGCAAAACGTGGATTTAACAGACTTCATTTCCAAGCATTTTCCTGTGAACATTCCCTCACAGAAGAGCCACACTTCTCACTGGAACGTCCACGTTTTGATCACGACAAGCAGCTCCCCTTCAAAGGGATTTTACATCAGAGAATTTATGTTGCAGCCAGATCCAGCACGGAGAGAGCACTCAGGAAATCAATGGCAGCCCCAGGTTTCACCCCTGGTGAAACCATCCCCTGCTCCTGCTGATTTATTTTCCCTGAGTTTCTTGGTGTGCTGGTTGTGGAGAACATGGGGGCCTGAAAGTCACATCCATTTCCCCACAGGTGTCCTGGGTGGGAATGATGGAGAGGGAATGGAGGCAACCCAGACCACATCCCGGGATTTGCAGAGCTCAGGGTGACACCAGCAGGATCAGGGCTGGAAAAAGATCAGCTTCAAGGGATCCTAAATACCCCTCATCCCGTTTTCCATCCTAACTAAGGGACCATCCCAGGATTTGCAGAGTTCAGGGTGACACCAGCAGGATCAGGGCTGGAAAAAGATCAGCTTCAAGGGATCCTAAATACCCCCCGTCCTGTTTTCCATCCTAACTAAGGGACCAGCCCAAACCATCCCAGGATTTGCAGAGCTCAGGAGGACTCCAGCAGGATCAGGGCTGGAAAAAGATCAGCTTTAAGGGACCCTAAATTTCCCCCCTCTGGTTTTCCATCCTAACCAAGGGAACAACCCAAACCATCCTGGGATTCTCTGAGGCGTTTGAAGAGCAGCGGGTTTGAAAATGTCCCCATGGTTCAGGATGTCTGGAGCTGCCACAGGACAGGGATGTTCGGGGCAGCACTCCAGAGTCATTCCACAGAATTCCCTGCCAAAATCAGCAGCACCACCCCGCTCAACCCCGGCAGCTCTGGGCACCTTAAAACTGCGATTTTTGAGGCGTAAAGGTCAACAATTTGGATCTTTTTGAATCTAAACGAGCTGTTTATGAGGTTTCTGCCCTGCTGCTGCTGCTGCCATGCCCTGGCAGGAGCTGCCTTGGCTGTGAACTTTGGCAGCTCTTGGGTAAGAGCATGAGATAATCAGCAGCAGATTTATCAGCAGGGACAAAAGACTGAAACGGAGTTGAAAAAGGAGAAAAAAGAAAGTGGGGTTGGGGGGTGGGGATGGAGATCTACGAATAATTTTAGAAATAAGCTGCAAGTTGCACAGTCACAAAGCGGAGGCTGGAATGCACTTTTCCAGAGTTTGTAAAGACTCATTTAATTTCTATAGAAACTGAGCAGCAAACAGGTAATTTTCTCTGCAAATTGCTTCTATCACCTCTGGAATGCTCTGCAAGAGCAATGTATTTCCCTCGTGTCTTCTTAATCCCCTGTTATTTTCATTATAAATTTAATTAAGCTCTTGTAGAGAACATTCTATGACATACGAGCTGAGTTTTGTTTTTCTGCTGGAGTGGGGACAGAAGGGAGCTGCTGAATTATGTGGCAATTGGATTTCTTTTTTTCTGGGTAAATATTTCAAATGACAGCGAGCAGGGTTGTCATTTGCTGAATCAATACAGCTGAAGCTGAGGGAAGGAGCGGCACAGGAAGGTCTGAGCATCCCAAGAATTCCTTCCAGCCAGGCCTTTCCTCCTTGGACAAAATTAGTGAATATCAAGAGCAGATAAATCAGGGAAATGCCAAGCTTTTCTGGGTTTTTCTTTTGGTGGTTGCAATAAAAAAGTCCACTTTTTACACTCCCTGCCACCCAAAATGTCACCAGCATTTCATTTCATAGCCTGCCCAGCTCCCCACCTCACCAATGGCAAATGTTAAAAATGAATCATTTCATTACAATTTATTTTAAATGATATCTGAAGGCTTTGGTGCCAAAGCATAGTGAAAAACTGGGTTTGAATACAATACACATCAACACTTTAAGTTAATTTAAAATGAAAACGAGATTAGTAGAGGCTGGGCTTTTTAACCCCTCTTTTTAACCCGTTTAATCTCACGTTATCAGGCAATAACAGCTCCCCTGCAGAGCTGGGGTTGTTTGTTTCTATTTCAGCCTCCTCCCAGCTCCAGGCCATGACAAGTCATCCTCCCACCAGGCACGTTTGGGGACGCTGAGGAGTCACAGCAGGGCTGTCAGTGCTGTCACAAGGGAATCAAATCCACCGAGATGATGTTTTTCACAGGGATGATCAAGCTCTGGAACATCTTCCTGAAGGAAAACCAGGAATTATTTCCCCCCCCAGGGACACGACTCGCACCTTGACCTGCAAGCAGCCAGGTCTCGTGTGTGATTGTTCTGGAATTTCTGTTCCCTGTGCTGCATCCATTTCAATACTCTCTGCCAGTGATTATTCCTTCCTGCCTTGTTTTATTTGATTCGCGTTGCAGAAACGAGATGTCAGGAAATCTGACATGTTGCTGTGCCAGCAGCAGGTGAGAATCTCACGATTCAATTCCCACCTGTGCCAGGGCCATTTTACACCAATTTTCTCTGTAGGAAAACATGGAATAAAAGCAATAAAAGCCGTGTGTGTGCTGTGCACAGCTTCAGCACTGCCTGCGTGAACAGGGGCTGCATAAATCCCTGCTCAGGAAGGATTCAGGAGGAAAGCACTGCCTGAAGTATCACCAAGCCAAAACGAGCTTGGAAAAGAACTTGTCATCAAAGAACTTCATTTCCTTTTACTCTCTCGGTGTTCACACTTAAAGACTTCCATTTAAAAAGGGGAAATATTTTCCTGTAATCAGCAGGTGAGAGGATGAGGTGCTTTAAGGCATCGCATCTGATGTGGGAAAGCTCAAGCTGTGAATTTCTGAGCCGAGGGATTTACAGATCTGTCCTTCCTGGGATAATCCTGGTCCTGGGAGCTTTGGCATCGTTCAGAGTCCTGTTCCCAGCTTTGCTCCCCGAGCTCTCCTGGCCCTGGAGCAGGGTGATGATGTTGTCCCGCTGGTGCCTCACCGCCAGCTGCAGGGCGGTGCACCCAGAGCTGTCCTCCACGTCCAGCCGTGCCCCGGCCTTCAGCAGGGTCTTGATGATGGCCATGTTGCCCTTGAGCACGGCCAGGTGCAGCGGGGTCCAGCCCACCTTGTTGCTGGCGTTGACGTCGGCCCGGCACTCCAGGAGGTTGATGACGCTGAGGAAGGAGCCCCTGAGCACGGCGAAGTGCAGGGGGGCCCAGCGGGCCCTCTCGGCCGTGTTGGGGTCGGCCCCGCAGCGCAGCAGCTCGCTGACCACCGCCTCGTCCCCGTAGCGCGTGGCCAGGTGCAGCGGCGTCCAGTCCATGCCGCCCTTGGCGTCCAGCCGGGCGTGGCTGCCCGTCAGCAGCCGGATGATCTCGATGTGCCCCTTGAAGGAGGCCAGGTGCAGCGGGGTCCAGCCTTTGTCCGTCCTCAGCTCCACGTTGGCCCCGTATTTGATGAGCTTCTCGCAGATCAGGTACTTGCCCCTGACCACGGCCAGGTGCAGGGCGCTGTAGTGGTTCTGGTCCAGGCTATTGACGGAGATGCCCTTCTTCAGCAGGTACTGCACCACCCTGAACTTGCCCCTCTCCACGGCCACGTGCAGCGGCGTCCTGAGGTTCTTCTGCTTCCTCTCCAGGTCGGCTCCCTGGCTGGCCAGCAGCTTGACCAGCCCCACGTGCCCGAAGCAGGCGGCCACGTGCAGGGCGGTCTTGCCGTCCACCTCCTGCGTGTTGGAGTCGGCCTGGCGGGACAGCAGCACCCGCGCCACGTTCTCAAAGTTATTCTGGGCCGCCAGGTGCAGCGGGGTCCACCCGTCGCGCTCCTGGGCGTCGACTCGGGCCTGGTGGTCCAGCAGCAGCCTCACGGTCCTGTCGTCGCCGTGCTGGGCCGCGAAGTGCAGCGGGGTCCAGCCGTCCTCGTCGGCCGCGTTGGTGCGGGCGCCGTGCTGGATGAGGACGGAGCAGAGCTCGGGCAGGCGGCGCTGCACGGCCAGCAGCAGAGGGGTGCAGCCGCAGCCCCCCGCGCTGTTGGCGCCCGCCCCGCAGCCCAGCAGGAAGCGCACCTTGCCCACGTTGCCCTGCAGCACCATCAGGTGGAGCAGGGTCAGGCCGTTCTCCTGCAGCCAGCCCGGCTCCTCGGGTGCCAGATCCTCGGCCTCCCTGTGGGGAGGAGGGACTGGAACCTCCTGCTGGTCCTTTCCTAAAGGCAGGGATGTAAAAGAGGGAGAAAAGAGTGAAAAACTCTGGAGAAGGGAGGGATGTTGGAACCCTGGGCGCTGAGGATTTCAGGCTTTCTTGTGACCCTCAAGCAAACACTGCATTTGACCTGAGGCTGTGGAAAAGACTTCCGAAACGGAGTGCTAGCACTGGGATTATGGGTGTGGAGTTTGAATAGAAGTGTGTGATATCACTGAGTGGAAAACTTAGATTTTAAGGTTTTAGTATATAGTAATGTATATGGGGCAAGATGGAGGATTTAGGGTGTTGGCTAAGTTCTTCTTTCACCTTCTTCTTCTTGGTTTTGGGTGTTTCTTTGTAATTGGGTGAAGGGGTCCATATTGGGAACCACGGGTGTTTGGTTATTGGGTTAAAAGTATAAATAATCTAGGTGTCATCTCGTTATTGGGTAATTAGTACTTTAAAGACCATGGAAAGAGTTAGGAAGAGATCCATTTTCTACCTTGTTAGCAGAGCTCACAACTTGTGAGACTGTGCTATAGATAAAAATTAATAAACATCTGAATCCAAACATGAAAACTGCATCTCCCGTGCTTTAATCCCGGCTCTGACAGAAGACAAGAAGATAAAGACCCAGAATTTTAATGGTGCCCCATGAGAGGATTGAACTCACAACTTTCAGAGAGGGAGAGCTTGTGACTCTTCATAGGATGCCATGAAATGAGGTCATTTGAGAGATAAGGAATGTCAAAGAAGGCCCTTTGGGACATTTGGCCTTTCTCTCTCACAGTATCTATTTCCTGAATGGTTCAATTTCCTTAACTTAAAATGTCACCCACATGGAAAACCTTACGAGCCACATCCTTCTGCAATAAAATAGACAACTTTTATAACTTCCCCTTCTTTAATTTTCAATTCTAAAGCCAGTCCCCTACTCACCCCCAGTCCTGGTGTCCCGGGGGAAGGCGAACTCCTCTTTGTCACTCTTGTTTTCAGAAAGGAGAAGAGAAAAAGGGTAAGACAAAGTGTTTATTTGCATCCTGTAATGTCTGCACAAAGTGCTTTGCTGCTGCTCTGCAGGTTTTTGTCATCATTTGAGAGGTTTTTTACCCACCCTGTTTTTGCACCCCAAACTCAGCTAAGCCAACCATGACACAGCAGGAATGGGGGAGCCTGAAGATGATCTCTGGGTATCCATGAGCTTTTCCTCCTCATGCTCAATTGCTCCCAAACACACACATATTCTGCTTCCTGACTGCAGGGCAGCATCCCAAAATTACTTCCTTTGTTGTTTAGGGACCCCCGAGCCCCCACCTCTTCAGGCCCCTGGTTTCTTGCAAAGCTTGGCAAAACCCTCTAAATAGCAATAATTCCCAGCTCCTATCTCTCCCTGTTTTCTAGCCATAATTACTGCAGTAGCTGGGATTACATTGTGGCTATCCGGAAGCCTGATTTTTTTTCTTTGCCAGAGAAACATGGGAATTTAAAACTTCTTTTTTTAAATTTCTGTAAGAGTTCAAACTGGAACATCCTCAGATTTGTGCCATGAACAAAACCCTGTGATCCTGTGTTTGCTTGAGTTTCTTTTAGAGACTGAAGCCACCATGATAAACCCACTTCACCTGAGCAGATCCAGAAAAGGGTTTTCCTCTTGGACTATTTATCATTTAGTGCATTTTTAAATTAATTTGCAAATGTCCTGTCCCCATAAATGAATTACAGAGGCCCAACCCGTGCAGACACCCTGCAAAGATGCTGAGCTGCACCTTTGGGAGGGGAAACTGCCTGGCAAGAACAAGGAGCGGACCCAGAGGAATTTCCTGATGGCCCAGGGGGGTTCCCTCACCTGCTGGCTCCTGGAGATGGCCGGTTTGTGGGACATCTTCCTCACCAGCCGCTCGTTCTCGGGGTCCTGCACCAGGCTCTGGATCAGTGCCAGCAGCACGTCTGTCTCCACTGGGATATCTGCAGGGCACAGCAGCTCAGCTGGGCAGGCTGCCCCGGGCTCCAGAGCCAGGCAGGACCCACGTGGGAAGGGAGGGAGAAGGGATGAAGGGGATGTGTGACAGCAAAAGGGCACCAAGCTGCCCAACCTCGGAGATGTAACTGGGAGAACTGGACACAAACTTATCCCTGTTTGTCACCCCATGGCTAATCCACAGCCCAGTCCCACCTGCAAAGCTTGGCCTTTGCTTGGGGTCCTGGTCCCAACACCTCTTCATCAGGTCGAGCATCTGGTGGCACTCCCCGGGCCAGTCGTCCCTGACCAGCTCCAGCCCCGGCCTCTTCCCCGCCGCCACCTTGACGATGATGGCCATCATGTTGGCCCCTGGGGAAAAGCAGCACAGCCGCGGGGTTTGCCCTGGGAAAAGGGCTGGAAGGAGCATCCCACAGGGGCGGGGTTGGTGTTTACCTGCGTAAGGTTTCTTCTGCATGAGCACCTCCCAGATGACGATCCCGAAGCTGCGGGAGAGGAGAGGACATTGAAGGCACTTATTGCTTCTGCCTTCCTGAGAAATGGGGAGATTAGGAGGGAATTTCTTCAGGAGGGAAGGATTTCATCTCCCAGAGCAGAAGGAGTTCATTCCCCAGGCCAAAAGGGTCAGGCCTTGTGATCCTGCCCCGTTAGGAGTGGGTCATCACCCTCCAAAGGGTCTGTGCAGTGAATGTGTGACTTGGAGCCTTTCCTGTCAAAGTCAGGCTCTCAGTGCCTTTTTTCCACTTTATTCACATTGGGGATTAAAGCCCTTGGCTCCTGCAAGTTCCTGTGGCCGTGCAAATCCTCCTTTCCCTCTTCCCTTGGGTTCCCCTGTGCTGTAAAGGAGCTGAGGAATTTCCAGACATGGGCACAGAGCCTGTGTGGATGTGCTGCAAAGCTCCTTGCCCAAAAGCCAAGTTGAAACCTCTTTTCCATCTGTCCCTGAACAAAACTAAGCTGAACGCTGAGGCAGAGAAGCCAATATTGTTTAAAATTGTTATAAAATCAATCTCAGCAGCGACTGATGGAAGAGCAGCACTGGCAGTTCTGATCTCAGTGGTTTTTATAGGAACAGAGTGTGATGGCACCTGGGGCAATGCAGCCTGCAGCTCCCGTGGGAGGGTACATGGGGGTGATGATTATCCACAGAGAATCCCCCTCCCTCTCAGTCCCCACCACTGAGCTCGGGGCACCCCAGTGTCCTCCCCATGTTCTATGAGGCAGAAAACCAGAATTTAAACAAACTGAGCCCCCCTTGCTGTGTGCCAGAGCCCGGGGACAGCCCTCACCTGTACACGTCGTACTTGATCCCCGGGGGTTTGCTGTTCTGCAGGAACATCTCGGGGGGGATGTAGCTCAGGGTGCCCCTCAGAGCTGAGCTCTCGATGTACTGCATCCTGCTGGACTGCTCCATCCACCTGGACAGCCCAAAGTCGGAGATCTGCAAGCAGAAGCAGGGAAACTGCCCCAAAATGCTCACACTCAGCCCTCCTGCTGTCACCTGGGTATCCCCCATCCTTTGGGATCAGGGACAGGAGGAGGTGTGAGCAGCTGGGATTTGATAAAACCTGACAAGCTGCAGCCAGAGCCCAGCTGGAGCCTTGGATTCCCAGTGCTGGCCCAGACTCCCTGCATGATCTGGAGCACACCATGTAATTTCCTCCCCAGCAAACCCCCCCAGGTCAATCTTTCACGGAGTGTTCCTGAAGAACCTGATTTACTGGGATTCTGGGCTGGCTTGGCAGAAATAACCTCGCTCTTGTCTGAGAAACAGCAAACCCAGCACTGGGGCCGTACCTTGACGTGCATGTTCCCATCCAGGAGGACGTTCCCTGGCTTCAGATCCAAGTGCAGCAGGGGAGGGCTCATGCTGTGCAGGAAATTCATGGCCAAGCCCATCTCATGGATCACCCGGAATTTCAGCTGCCAGGACATCCTGTGAGTGGGAAGGATTCTCTCCAAGGAGCCCCTGGCCATGTATTCCATCACTATCCCCAGGGGGCTGTTGCACACCCCGTAGATGGTGACAATGTGCTGGAATTTGATTTTCTCCATCTTGCTTGCCTCCTCCATTAGACAGTTCATGCTGGTCCTGGAAAATTGAGAATAAAAAAAAAAAAAAATACAGCAGGAGCAAGAAATTTTATCAGTTGATTCACAGGCTCAGTAACTGTGTAGTAACTTAGTGATACCCAGCCTTTGCCTACCCCAAAACAATTCATCCCAAATTCCCCCTTGAGCTGAAGATAATGCTGCCACACAGTGATCTTTTGCAGACTAAAACCTGACATGGAAAGTGCTGTGACTTCCCAAAACAAGCTGAGGTTTATTTGGGCAAAACCAGCCACCACAGGGAAAGGGATGAAAAACTTGCACTTATTTCAATCCTTGGCAGTGATGACAGAGAGCCTGTGCCTGTCACACGGGTGAGATGGCTTTAAACAGCCACAGGGCAGGGTTAGATGGGATGTAGGGGAGGAACCCTCCCCTGGGAGGGTGGGGAGGGGCTGGGCTGGAATTCCCAGAGGCTGCCCCATCCCTGGAAGTGTCCAAGGCCAGGTTGGAGCAGCCTGGGATGGTGGAAGGTGCCCTGGCCACGGCAGGGATGGGATGGAATGAGCTTTAAGGCTCCTCCTGACCCAAAGAACTCTGTGATCCCATGGAATTCCTGGTGTTTCCCTGGCAGCAGGATGCCAGGAGCAGGCACAGCTCCTGCAGCTCCACCTGTGCCTGCAGCTCCTGTCCCTGGGCACGGTGACTCTGCTCCCAGGGGGAGCCCAGGCACGGCTCTGCCAGCTCTGGCAGACCTGATTCTCCAAATTCTCCAAAGTTTCACCTCTCCCAGCCTGCTGAACGAGTTTGGGGTGCCCAGGGCGCTCCGGGAGCAGCAAAGTGCCAGGAGTGCCTTTAAAAAGCACACCCTGGCAATGGGGCCGAGCTGCCAGCAATTAGGCCAGGCCAGTAATTGATCTAAAATGGTTCAGCCAAGCAAAATCTTCTGCCAGACTTTCTCTAGCAGGGTCCTCACAGTGAGACCTTCTCGTGGCTTGAGGAATCTCAGGTATTTTACTACAACTAATAAGAGATAGAAGTAAAACTCATTATTTGACTCTTTTCCCCGCCCCCCAAATGAGAACAAAATGCAAATGTAATATCTGCAGAGCGAACTGAGGACAGTCACTGCTCAGCCTGAACTCAGTTGCTGTCAGTGACAAGAAATCACACAAGAGAGATTTTTATCCAGGCAGGACCCTTCCAAATTGAAAGGAATCAAATTTTCAATTAAATAACTCCATCAACTCTGCTGTTTTCCCATCAGCTCTGCCTGTATTGGAGGTGTTATCAGCAGTGGCTGTGATTACCTGGCCCTGCCCCATCTCCAGACACAAGGTGGGCACCAGAGGGGTCTCTGCAGGGGAGAGACAGAGCAGGAGGCAGAGGGGAGCTGCAGGTTCCTCATGGAGAGGAAAGAGATGTCTGGAGGCCACGGGAGCAGGGCAGCAAAAGCAGCTGTAAATCCTCTGCCCCTCGTCTTTCAACCTGGGAATTCTGGTGATTAATTCAGTTTGATTGATACACATCAGCCCCAACATCCAGTGGGAGCTGCAAAGAGCCCACCAGGCTGATTTTATCCGTGTTTAAGGTGCTCAGCCCCAGGTTTCAGCCCTGTTTTGTTCCCTGTGTTTCTTGTGTCCCTTTGCCAATCCACACACTGGACAGGGAAAGGCAGAACCCAAAGCACCTTTGGGTACCCAACCCTCTCCTTCCCAAGCAGCAGAAGCTCTTCCCTGCAGAGTTTTATCCCCAAAGCCATCCTGGGAAGGATCCAAATCAAAACCCACCCAAAGCCATGGGGCCGGGCAGAGCCGAGCAGAGAGCAGAGAGCAGAGCAGGGGTTACCTGTCCAGGCTGGAGTCCTGCAGCAGGAACGGGGAGCACTTCACTGCATACACCGTCCTCCACCTCCTGTGCTTCACCTGGTACACGTGGCCAAAGCCCCCGCTGGCCACCCGCACCCAGTCATCCTCGAAATCCTCCCTGCTGAACACGGTCAGGCTGCCCAGGGAACGGCCCCGCTCCGCACTCATGGCACAGCCGGCAGCCCGCTCCTGTCCGGGGNACCTGAGGGGAATCTCGGCACCACCTGCCAGCTGCTGATCCGCCGAGAGGTGGATCCTCAGTGTCGCCGCGTCCTCAGTGTCGCTGCCTGCAGTTCACACGGTTCATTCCTAGCCTGGGAATGTGGCTCTGCTCCCTCATACCCAGCACTGGATGGGCAAATCCTCAAAGAATTCCCAGTGGGAAATGGTGCAGAGAAGAAGCCTTTAGTGATTGCTCGGTGCACAGCCCGGGGGAAAGGGAGGAGGGGAAGTGGGGCAGGGTGATGCTTGAAGGGAACAGAGAAATCCACGAGGGAGAATTGTACATGAGAGATGTGAAAAACACTCCAGAAAGAACAGAGGGGAAAAAACAATGCAGAAGTAGCTGGATGGAGAGGTGGAAAACACCCCAGAAAGATGAAAAACTGAGTTGAAAAAAACTCCAGAAGTAGCTGGGTGAAGAGGTGGAAAACACTCCAGAAGGATGGAAACTGAGTTTAAAAAACCCCTCAGAAGTAGCTGGAGAGGTGGAAAACACTCCAGAAAGATAAAGAACAGGAAGAACTCCCCAAACAAGCAGAACTAGCACATGAGTGCATGAGCCTGAGAAAAAACCTCAGCAGAAATACCTGAAATGTGGTAAGCCAGAGCAGTTCCCTCAGGGATAAAATAAAATCTGCTGTCAAATCCCTGGAAATGGGTGTTTGGATGAAGGAAACCTGGTCAGAGCAGCTTAACCCTCACCATGTGAGCACCAGGAGAAAAGGGGGTTAAAAACTCCTGACGGGGTCCTGTGCATTTGTGTCTTTAATGCCTCAGCTCTCTCTGGAGGTGGCTCAGTGTCAAATACGAGGTGGTGCTGATTTCCTCGGTGCTACTGCCACACAAATAATAATTAACACTGCTGCAGGTTAATTGTCTCACTGCCAGGCAGCCTTGACCTGGGATTTTTAGTTCTGTAGCAGAATCTTGAAGAAATCTTTAGAGGGAGCCTGACCCGGGGGGAAATGTGANTGGAAAACACTCCAGAAAGAACAGAGGGGAAAAAACAATGCAGAAGTAGCTGGATGGAGAGGTGGAAAACACCCCAGAAAGATGAAAAACTGAGTTGAAAAAAACTCCAGAAGTAGCTGGAGAGGTGGAAAACACTCCAGAAGGATGGAAACTGAGTTAAAAAAACCCCTCAGAAGTAGCTGGAGAGGTGGAAAACACTCCAGAAAGATAAAGAACAGGAAAAACCCTCCAAACAAGCAGAACTAGCACATGAGTGCATGAGCCTGAGAAAAAACCTCAGCAGAAATACCTGAAGTGTGGTAAACCAGAGCAGTTCCCTCAGGGATAAAATAAAATCTGCTGTCAAATCCCTGGAAATGGGTGTTTGGATGAAGGAAACCTGGTCAGAGCAGCTTAACCCTCACCATGTGAGCATCAGGAGAAAAGGGGGTTAAAAACTCCTGACTGGGTCTTGTGCATTTGTGTCTTTAATGCCTCAGCTCTCTCTGGAGGTGGCTCAGTGTCAAATACAAGGTGGTGCTGATTTCCTCGGTGCTACTGCCATACAAATAATAATTAACACTGCTGCAGGTTAATTGTCTCACTGCCAGGCAGCCTTGACCTGGGATTTTTAGTTCTGTAGCAGAATCTTGAAGAAATCTTTAGAGGGAGCCTGACCCGGGGGGAAATGTGAGTTATTTCTGTTGCACTGACACCAGGGGCTCTGGCAGTGGATTCCCTTCTTTTAAGGAAAGAAGGAAAAAAAATTGGAAAGAAAGGCAGGCAGGCTGTGCAGCCTTTTAGGGAGGATAAAACCCAATTAGAAGGTGATTGCTGCCAGTTCCCCGGCACTCCCCGGGAGCTGCAGTGATGCTCTGCTCCCCTCCACTCCCGCCTGCGGGGCTGAGGAGCGGCACGATGGGCCCCGTTCCCCCGGGGGCAGGCACAGACCACACAAACACGGCAGTGCTCAGGTTTATTACAGAGCTCAGGAGGAGGGGAGGCACTGCGGGAACACTCAGCAGAGCTGCCGCTCCTCTCCCTCCCCGCACCTCCCGGGGGCATTTCTGGGCCGGCAGCAGCTCGGGGATGCGGCAGCTCCGAGGGCAGGAGCGCTGCTGGTCACTCCCAGCACAGGCGGGTCCCTCCGGAGGTGCCTCCTCGCCGTCTGTGGCGGTGCTGGTGCCTTTCCTCGCTGTCTGTGGCGGTGCTGCAGCTCCTGTCACACCCCACCAGGTCCCTCAGTTCTCCAGGTCCTGGGCAGGACGGAGCAGCCCCAGCTCCTCTGGGCCAGGGGGATGAGGGACATCCTGGGAGTGGGAAGGATTCTCTCCACGTATTCCATCACTGTCCCCAGGGGGCTGTTGCACACCCCGTAGTTGGTGACAATGTTTGCACACCCCATAGTTGGTGACAATGTGCTGGAATTTGATTTTCTCCATCTTGCTTGCCTCCTCCATTAGACAGTGGAGCCTGGAGGGGGCTCTGCCCTCCCACAGCCACCCCCTAAACCCCAGAGTGCCCCCAGGAGAGCCCTGTGTGTGCCCCCCATGCTGTGGATGCCTTTCCTCAGAGCCTTCCAGCAGAGCCCACTCTGGGGCTGGAGTTCTCTGGCCATTAGTGGGGATTTGTTGGAGAAAACAGCAACAAGACTAAAGGGAAAGGAGGGACTTGGCTCCTCAGGGATGAGAAAAGCTGTAAGGCCGAGGGGACACAGCTCTGGAGCTCCTGGGTCCTGTCCACATGCCCAATCCCATCATTTCCCCACCACTTCTCCCTGGTCCAGGCTCTAGTGCACGGTGCAGGATTTCTTCTGGTTCCTCTCTGCTTCCCCATCCCTGTGCCCAGCCCGTGCTGGGCTCTCAGCTCTGCTGTCCCTGGCAGCTGGAGCACTACAAGGATTCCTTCTCTACCCTGCAGCTTGTGGAGTGGCTGAAGCAAAGGAGGGCAGGAAGGAGAGGCAGGCTCGGAGCAGAGGTGGCATCTCCTGCTCCTGCCTCAGCAGAAGCTCTACAGAAGCAAAGCAAACTCAGCTGCTTCTCTGGCGCCTGTGGGGGCTGCTGGGGGTCACAGCCCACGGAATTCTGCGGGCAGGGGGTGTCGGCTGGGCTTGGCTCTGTGCCGCTGGTGCAGCCACAGCCCCATGACAGCAGAGCCCAGGACAGCACAGCCGGTGAGGGATCCCAGCAGGACGGGCAGCAGCACGGCAGGAGCAGCCCCTGCACACAGAGAGAGGGGGTGGAGCAGTGAGAAATGTTCTTTGCATAAACAAATAAAGGAGCTAGGGATGGTGCCAGTGGGTTTTGAGGAGTCTCTCACGTTTTATCAGCTCAGTGTCACTCTTTCCTAATAGCTATAAGCATTTAATTAACACTAACCAGCTTCTGTATTTCACCTATGGACACTCCTGACCCATGGCCAACCTCATTCTGCACCAAAATGCTGCAAATCTTTACAGAAAGAGAAATTTCTGCCTCATTTTCCTCCCCTTTCCTCCTCCTAAAGCTTCAGTTCCTTCACAGGGTTCATCTGGCTGTGTCTCCTGGCTGGACACTGATTAACCCCCATGTCTGGGGTTCAGGGAGGCCGAAGCAAAGGTGAGGAGCTCTTGGGATATAATCTAATTAAGAAAATTATTAAAAATGGGCTGGTTTTCCTGCAGCAGGAGAAGCTGAGCAAAAACCTCTGCAAGGGAAATAAAAGCAGGAGAGCCTCACCTTCCACTGGTTTGTACAGAGACCTGTTGTTCATCCTCCACACAGGCCCAAGGGACACCAGGTTGTGCAGGTGCCCGTGGCTGGTCCTGTCACTGGGCTGGGGAAGGGGCTCCACGCTCTCCAAGCAGCCCTGGAAAGGCATGGAAAACACCTGGAAGTGTCCTGAACAGAGCCTGGGGCACAAGGGGGAAACGGCTCCTCGGTGCTTTCCACCTCTGCTGTCATTCCAAAAGGTGAATTGCCAACCCTTGGACCAGCACATATGTAAATCTTGATTCCCTAATTTCCTTTTCTTAGGGATTGCCAACCACTGCCAGCATTCCACACCATGAACTCCCCTCCTGGACTTTAACAGAGGATTGGGGGGTCACGGGGTGACCTTGGTGTGAGCCGGGTCCTGGTGTGGAGACTCTGGAAGCACCAAATCCCAAATCCCTGCTGTGGGGGCAGGAGCACCCTCAGTACCTGCTGACATCCCGGCTGGCCGGGCAGGCACACCCTCAGCTGGCAGTGCAGGTAGGCCACCGAGTGGTTCAGCATCTGGAACAGCTGGATAGAGAAGCTGGAGGCTCTGGAGCCGCCACCCTTCAGGAGCTGGATGTGTCTGCACTCCCAGGGCAGCCTGGCAGGGACAAAGAGCCAACAGCTCAAATCCCAGCTGCCCCTGAGCAGAGCAGGCACAGCCCTGCACAAACTCCACACCACAGCCCTTCGTCCTCGTCCCAGGAAAATCCACAAAGCAGCAGCATTCCAGGCTGGAGCTGCCCTGCTCAGGAGAGCAGCAGAGGGGTTTGGGGAGGCTGGTTCTGCTGCAGTGGGTCAGTCACCCCCTGAGCTGCCTGGAGCACACATCTCACACCCCAGAGGGTTTACAAACCCCAGTAATGAATCCGCCTGCTGCCCTGCCTCGAGCACAGGGGGGACACCTCCAGAGGGGGGACATCTCCAGGGCTGGGACACCTCCAGAGAGGGGACATCTCCAGGGGCTGGGACACCTCCAGAGGGTGGGACACCTCCAGGGGCTGGGATAGCTCCAGAGGGTGGGGCACCTCCAGAGGGTGGGGACATCTCCAGAGGCTGGGATACCTCCTCCAGATGCTGCAATGGGGCTGTGGGGAAGCCTGGCTGGCCCCCCTGCACTGCTCTGTCCACGGAGGGGATGCTGCAGCCCTGTGACAGCACCCAGGGGGCAGCAGGACGGTTTATTTCCATCAATCCCAAAGGGAGATTTCCCCCCATTCCCACCTGCTGAAGAGGCAGCACTGAGCCCCCGCGGCCCCGGGGCTGGCAGAGGGGGACACGCAGCACGAGTGGATCTGCAGCAGGGCCCGGCTGCTGTTGCTCTGCAGGGCCAGCAGAGCCAGGAAAGTGTCCTGGGTGTCGGGTCCCGCGGGCCCCG
>VXBB01024003.1:47962-59469 GCA_013399915.1 Illadopsis cleaveri
TTGGCTGCTGGGGTCAGTGGAGAAGAATCAATTTTGGGGTCTGGGTTGGCTGCTGGGGTCAGTGCTGGAGAATCAATTTTGGGGTCTGGGTTGGCTGCTGGGGTCAGTGGAGGAGAACCAGCTTTGCTTCTTCTCCCTGTGCTCACCTGCAGCATCCCAGGCAAGGCTCCCTGAGGCACAGGAGGGGCAGAAGCTCCTGGGGGCTGGGAGCCAGAGCCAGGGGATGTGGGTGGGGTGCTCGGGGTGTGGGGGCCCAGGGGCTGCACCCCAGCAGAGGCAGCAGGAGGCTGGAGCCCAGCTGGGACAGAATCCCAGGGCTGGAGGTCACCGTTCCCAAAGGGGGGCATTCCTGGAGAGAGGGCAGATGTTCCTTCCTTGAACTCTTTAGTAGCTGGGGAAGGTTTTGATGTGGAAATCCAGGACTGGATTGATGAGGATGAGCTCGGAGAGGGCTGTGGGCCCTCAGGGGAGGGAGATTCCCCAGGTGTCCCTGTCACTGCCCATGGAGCAGCATCTCCTTGAGGTGCCATTTCCTGGGAGCTCCTGTTGCCCTCTGGGGGAACGTATTTGGTGCAGTTGAGAGCCCTGTGCAGAGAGAGGGGCTCCTGTCCATCACTTGTGCCAGCGTGGGATGAAGAGGGAAGGAATTCCTCAGGGGCTGGAGCCTCCATCAGGAGTGAAGAATTCACAGTGCCTGGTGGGAGGGTGTGAGGAGCAGGCAGCTGGGCTGGGTGTCCAGAGCCCTTTGTTCCAGCTGAGGTTGGATTTGTGCCTTTGCTGCCTGTGGGTTCCTGCTGCAGGGACACAGGAGGGGAAAACTGAGCGGGCCTGGGCTGTGCTGCTCTGGCAGGGACTGGGCCAATGTCCCCTGGGGCTGGCTGTGGTGGCATTGCAGACACTGGAACTGCAGCACCCGGGCTCTGAGTCCTCCTCAGGTGGGCAGGTGTGAGCCCTGCCCTGGGGCCAGGGGGGGCCGTGCCCGTGGCCCTGCTCCCCGTGGGAATCATTGCTGTGGGCAGCCAGCCCTGCCCTGCCCTGCCCACGGACACCCCGGCCCCGGGGGGAGAGGCAGGCGCTGCCATTGCTCTGCCTGGTGGGTGGAAATCGAGCCTTGGAGTCAGAGGAGGAGTTTTGGGGCTTGGCACCTCCCTGTGCTTGCTGCCAGGAGGGGAAGAGAGGGCTGTGAGCTGGGCAGAGTCCTGCTGTGTCCCTGCACTGGGAAAGGGCTGGGGCAGCCCAGAGCTGGAACTGGGAGCAGCCCCAGCAGCACTTTCTGGTTCTCTTTGCAGTGCCAGGGCTGTGGGGGCCCGTGATCCCTGTGTGGAGCTGTTCCAGACCTTTCCAGGAGCTGTGTGTCCATCCCGGGCTCTCCAGGCTGCTGTGTGCAGCAGCTCAGCCCCCGCCAGGCTCCCAGGCACGGCCCCAGGCAGTGGAGCTGGCCTGGCTGCAGCTCTCCCTGCCTGGGATACCGGCTCAGAGGTTGTTCCGGGGGTGGGATCCGCTCCTGGGCTCTGGGAGTGCAGGGTCACCTCAGCCCAGGCACCCTCGGGCACGGGGCTGCCCTGGGCAGGGCTCAGCCCCAGCATCCCCCTGCCAGCAGCGCTCCTGGAGGCACCTGGGGAACGAGAGCAGCCTCGGGCTCAGCTGGAACCAGACCTGAACCCAGCAGCACCTCGGGACAGCTGGACTGGGCAGGCACTGGGGCACCAGAGCCACACGGGAGCTCTGGCATGGCCAGTCCCATCCCAGTGCCAGCCCCATCCCAGTGCCAGGCCCATCCCAGTGCCAGTCCCATCCCAGTCCCATTCCCNTCCCATTCCATTCCCATCCCCATCCCCATTCCCATTCCATCCCCATCCCCATTCCATCCCCATCCCCATTCCCATTCCATCCCCATTCCCATCCCCATTCCCACTCTCCCCATTCCCATTCCAAAGCCCCTCCCCTGCTGCTCCAGCCCCACGTGCAGCCCCCAAGGCCTGGAGCAGCCAGGGAGGATCCCTCGATCTCCATCCCTTTCCCAGGGAGAGGAAAACCCTCAGGACAGGCCAAGGACAGGCTGGGAGCTCCTCCACAGCCGAGCAAGATGAAAATAAACCCCAATGAGCTCCCTGCCCTGGCTGTCCTTTAGCACTGCCCCTGCTCCAGCACCCCAGAGCCAGCAGGAGCTCCCTGACCCCTGCAGGGTGTCCAGGCAGGTTTGTTTGGACACAGAGCAGAGAGAACTCAGCAACTTCTCCACCTCGAAGCAGCCACCTTGTCACTGGGAAAGGCTGACCCTTGTTTTAAAAGGTTATTCTTTTCTCCACACATTTTACTTTTTTCTGTCTTCACATCAGAAGGTTGATGTTCCAAATGACACTTTCCAAACCACAGATTAAAACGTATTTTCCTCTCCAAAAAAAAACTTCAAGCATTTTTTCCTGAGGCACCTGCCCAGGAAAGCCACGAATCTAAAAGCTTAAGTGTTATGCATTTAAATTGTGGGGTTTTTTTGACAAAGGAAAAGCAGAGGTTTAGCAGCTTCACAAAAAGAAGAAAACCCTTGATTAGCTAGAAAAGTCATTGCCACTTCCCGGGTTTATCTTTCCTGAGGAGAACAGCCTGCCTGAGGACACAGCACAGAATCCCTGTGCCCTCCCAGGGATGCTCACAGGGGAAAGGCCAGGCTGGAGCCCAGCTGGGAGTGACAGCAGCCCCACAAACACAGCTCTGAGCTCACAGTGTCGGGAATATTGATATATTGAATATAAATGGCAGGACAGCTGTTCCCAAAGGAGAGGCAGCACAACGTGTCAGTGCAAAAAGGGAATTGTGAGCGAGCCTCCAGCAGCACCAGCCTGACCCTCGCTGCTGCCTGGGGTCCCTCAGGGAACGGGGTTTTTAATTTGTTCTCCCCTCAAGAGAACAATATTTCCTTTGGGGACTGAGCAGCACAGTAATGTCCTGCTGAGGGGCCAAATGAAACAATTTCACCCAAACCCTGCACAAACAGGGAGAGGCTGCTCCTTCACCCCAGAGCTGCCCCACACCCGAGAATGGGGCAAAGGAGGCAGAAAAGCAGCAATTTCCGAGCCCAGAGCAAAGCCTGTCACTCACCAGACAAATCCAACAGCCCGGCTGCCAGCAGGACCAGGAGGGGGAATTTTTCCAGCATCTCCTGAGCCATCCCGATAAGGAATATCCCGCCTGGAAGCAGCTCCCTGCGGAGCCGCTGCTGCCTCCCAGCGATGGGCATTTGCTGCCGGCTCCGGAGGGCGGAGGGTTGGGTGACTTTATAAGAGCTCAGGTCGGACACCGACCAATAACCTGTCCCAGGAAAAAAACACCAAACCCCGCACCAATTGGAATCAATCGGTTTTTAACAAAAGGACAGAGGGTGGTCAGGTGGATTTTGGGTCCAAAAGGTGGAAAATGTGGCAGTGAACACGAGAGGCTCGTGGAGCCCTGGGGGAAGAGTTCCCTTGCTCCCGGGAGGGCTGGGGGAGGATGTGGAGGGGCTCGGATGCCTCCAGAGGAGGGGAACGGATCTGGGAGTGCCTCCTGCCAGGCTCAGGGCTCTGGGATTGTCCCCTTTGGAGAAAAGGAGCCTCAGGGGAGCCCTCCTGGCTCTCTGCAGCTTCCCCAGGAGGACATGAGGAGAGGTGCTGAGGTCACACTGGGTGTTAGGAGGCATTTTTTAGCCAGGGAGGTGGTCAGAGCCTGGAAAGGCTTCCTGGAGACGGGATTTTGTGCAGTGCCCCGAGCACACTTTGACTCCTGTTCAGCCCTGGAGTGCTCAGGCAGCTGCACTGGGTCATGCTGCAGGTCCTTTTTAACTGAACTATTCCACAATTCCGATTTTTTTTTTTTTGCCAATAAAAACACCCCCAGGGATCTGCCTGGATCCCAGAGGGGAATGGAAACCACAGTGACACAAGCACAGAACTCAGACCTTCCCAAGAGCCCAGGGACAGCCCAGAGGCTTCTCGGGCACCATCACAGCCACACCCTTTGTTTTTTAGCCACAAAGCCCCCCAAAACCACAAATATCCCCGTGCAGGCAGCAGGCAGCACCCAGCAGGAACCTCTGAGTGCCAGGCACACAAACACTGAGCCAAAGGTGCAGACAGGCTGAGGGGACAGCAGGAACATCCTGACACAGCCCTGCCTGTCCGGGGCACTGAACACCTGAGCAGAGGCAGATAAGGCCCTAATGACAGCTGGGAGCAGCAGGGACAGCCAGGGAGGGAACAACAACAACAACAACAATTCCCCAGGCTCCAGGAATCCAGCAGGGAGGGGGTGGGAAATCCAGCACAGAAAATTCTGCAAACCTCGTGAATGCAAGCCCAAACACAGCAGAGAATACAGGGCTCCACCTGAGACCTCGGGAAAGGCTCCCAAATTTAGAGACCACGAGCAAGAATGGGGGTTTGTTGGAATTGGAACACGTTATGCTAAGCAGTGGAGAGTTTTAAGGTTTTAAAGTTAAGATATAGAAGTAGTTACAAAGGTAATGAGGAGTTTTAAGGTGCAGTTCTGTAGGATTGTGTGTCACTATGGGATTGGATAAAAAAGCATTGTGGCAGGACGTGTGACACAGTTTAATTATTATTAAATATTTCACACCAATTAGCCACCAGTGTGAAAGTTACAATAGGTGTGGCAGCAGGTTTTTGGCTAATAAACCTTTACAACCCTTTGTAACCTGTGGTCTTGTGACCACTGACCACAAACTCCTGGTTGTCTGTGGTGAAGATGTTCTCACCCTTCCTGAGACTGCAGAAGAACAATAAATCATGTTTTAATCCATCTCCCAGTGGTCCTGTCTCTCTTAATATCCTGACATGAGGGCCTGGCAGAGCCCAGTGCCAGCCCCAGCCCTGCCCTCACCCCCCTGGGAAGGGGGAAGGAAAATTCCTGGCACTGTCAGAGCACCTGAACCCTCCACGTGGGATTTGGGACCGGTCTGGGCAGGTGTGACCCCAAAACCCCCCAGATTATCACACTGAGAGGATCCACTGCACGTTTCCCATCCCAGGAGCAAGAGAATCCCCTCCCTCCCCAGTGGGAAGCTGCTTCAGCTGCTCCCTGGAAAAAGAGCTGCTGGATCATTTGTTAGCCCCTGCTCTGAGGGGACAAAAGTTCCCTGAGGTGTCAAGAAGGGGACCTGGAGAGCTCCATTTGAAAGTCAAACTGGCCTGGCCTGTGCTTATTCTTCACAGAAATGGAATACATTCTTCTGTGTCCTGTGTTCAAACCAAGGAAAAAAAAAAGCTCTGCTGTATTTATGCTGTATTTATGCTGTATTTATGCTGTATTTATGCTGTATTTATACTGTATTTATGGCCATTTTTTACATTGATGTCAATTATTAAAGCAAAGGCAGCCTGCTGCAAGGTGGCATTTGAGCCGAGATAATAAATCAGCTTCTTCCTCCTGATATTATTTCACTGGCTTCTGTGGGGGACCAAAACCACTCCAAAAAGCCACTGAAAAGTTGATGTGCNATACTATATACATTTATATTGTTTATTTATTATAGAAATAATTAAATACTACATCTATACTATTTAATATCATATATTGAACATAATAAAAGAGGTGGCATTTCAGATTAACAAAACTAAGAAAAGAAGGAGTTCCCCTTCTGTCTCTGCTGTTTTAGACAAATCTCAGGGCTGACAGTTTCTCTGCTGCTCATTTGGGATCTTCAGACCTCCAACATCACTCCTGTCTGCAAATGAACTCCTTGGAAGGTGTGGGGACAGAACTGACACCCCAGGAGCCCTAAGGCAGGATTCGGGCACAGGATCACAAGAGGGAATTCTGGCTGGAGGAAGGAAATAGAATTCATGGAGTATTTCTAGAAATTAACCTAATAATTCCAGATTTGACTTAACACCAGTTGGTCTTTTTGTCACTGAATAACAAAAAAGGAAAATAAAAGAAAGGAGGTTTTGGTCCTTACTTGACTCACACCAGTCAGTTTTTCAGGGATTATCACTGAATAACAAAAAAAAGGAAATAAAAAAAGGAGATTTTGGGCCTTACTTGACTGACACTGGTCAGTTTTCCAGGGATTGTCACCGAAGCAACTGACAGAAGGAGAGGACACAGTCTTAAACTGTGTCAAGGGAAATACAGGTTGGATATTAGGAAGAAGTTTTTCACTGAAAGAGTGATTAAATACTGGAATAGTCTGCCCGGGGACGTGGTGGAGTCACCATCCCTGGATGTGTTTAAAAAGAGACTGGATGTGGATTTGATGCCATGATCTAGTCGAGGTGTCAGGGCTGGCTTGGACTCGATGATCTTGAAGGTCTCTTCCAACCTACACATTCTGTGAAATTCTGTGAATAACAAAAAAAAAGGAAACAAAAAAGGGAATTAGCGTGCCTACCTCGGCTCGGCCGCGCAGAGCCTGCCCAGGGCGATGGCTGAGTTGAGCTGCACCGCGGTCCTGTGGGCGTCCCCCCCGGCCCGCCGGAGCAGCAGCAGCACCACGCGGGAGCCCAGCAGGGCCGAGGCTGCCCCGGGCACCTGCAGGCACTGGCTGAGGCAGAAAGCTGCATTGCCCACGGTCAGCTCGTCCCCAGACTCCAGCAGCTTCAGCAGCACCTGCAGCCCTGGCAGGAGGGGGAATCTCTGTCAGACACACCCAGAGCTGTGCCCTGCTGCCTGCAGGGGCTGTTTCCCTAAAAAACCTGTGGGAGCAAGAGGATTAGGTTGGATATTAGGAAGTTTTTCACTGAAAGAATAATAAAGCACTGGAATGATCTGCCCAGGGGGTGGTGCAGTCACCAGCCCTGGGTGTGTTTAAGGACAGACTGGATGTGGCACTCGGTGCCAGGGTTTAGTTGAGGTGTCAGGGCTGGGTTGGACTCGATGATCTTGGAGGTCTCTTCCAACCTGGTGATTCTGTGATTCTGGGATTCTGAGAAATCAGGAGTTTCACTCACTTTTATCCCGCCTCAGCAGCTCTTCCTGAGCTCTCCTGCTGCTCTTGGTGCAGATGGAAAGGGTCTTGATGGCATAGCTGGATGTGAGGTGTCCCCCGGCCTGGTGGGTGGAAGCAGAGGGAACAAACACAGCTCGTCCCCACTGTGCCCCACAACAGCCTGGCTGCCACGGGGACAGGCCTGAGCCCAAATCTCAAATCAAAACCTTCACAGGGATTTTATCTCAGGCTGAATCACATAAACCACATTGAATTCCTGCCAGCCATGAACACACAAAATTCCCTGGATCTCTGCAGCCCAATCCTTTTTTCAAATCAACTCCCCTTGACAAGAGCCCAGAGCCACAGATTTTTTCCTAGACTAACTTGATCTGCACAATCCACACCTGCTGGACACAGATATGCAGCAAAAATTAAAATAAGAGTTTAAAAAAATAAAATTAAAGCAGGCTTAAAATGAAACCTGGGAGTGCTGTCACAATGCAGACACATCCTCCAGGGAAAGGAGGATAAACACAGGGGGAGTTAGATTTGCTCAGGGGGACAATGCAGGCAGAAATAAAGGAAATCTGATTTACTTTCAAGAATTTGAGCATTTTCTTCACCACTCCTCCTTTCACCACTTCCTCCACAGCTGAGGGACTTGCTGCCAGGACACGGCTCAGCACTCCCGTGGCTCTCTGAATGAGGGGGAAAGGAGACAGAAGCAAAACCAAGCACTTATTGGGCCAGGCAGCTTAATTAGTTTGTTTCTTGCAGAGTGAGACTGAAGTAATTGAAGTACTAAAAGGGGAAATTCAGAGGAATTAAGACAATCCCAGAATCAGAGAATCTAACAAAGAACATCTTTAGGGTGTGGCTTTTTGTTGTTGTTTCTTGGAAACTGAGCACAGCAGAGCTTCAGCACGGGGAGAGATGAGCCCAAACTGAGACCAGCACAATTCCCTGGGTGTTCACCCGTTCAAAAATAAAAATACAAATCCCTGCTAGAGCCCAGCCCAGCACTGCTGGCACTGAGAGAGGTGAAACAGCTCAGAACAGCTCCTGAGAGCTCAGGGAAGGGACTCAGAGCTCCCATCTGCCCTGCCTGGACGAGCTGCTCTCCCTGGAGTCCCACCCCAGTCCCAGGGGCACAACTGTAATTCCCACACAAGAACTGCAAAGAGAAACAGCTGCTGAAGGCCCAAACTGCTCCTGCTCCTTTATTTTTAAGGGGTTTCATGTTGAAATGGTTTGTAAGAGCTTCTATTAAGCAGATCTCATGAAAACCTCTTGCATGAAACCACATTAAAATGAATATAAAAGTGGTCCATTATTTCTTTATTGCTCTTAGGAATGTTTTAGGCTCCAAAGGCTCCTGCACAAGGCAGAAGTTTGCTCTGAAGAGCTCAGGAGAGCCAAACGCAGCTTTTGTTGGTGACTTACTGTGACAATCCTGCCATCCTGATGGTTGAGCAGGGCCAGGCACCTGCCACTGATGGGCACAGCAAAGTCCTGGGAAACACAGGGAAAACTCAGGGAAAAATCAGAGAAAAATCAGAGAAAAATCAGGGAAAACACAGGGAAAACTCAGGGGAAACTCAGAGAAAACTCAGGGAAAAATTACAGAAAAAACTTAGGGGAAACTCAGGGGAAACTCAGGGGAAACTCAGGTGAAACTAAGGGAAAACTCAGGGAAAACTCAGGGAAAAATTACAGAAAAAACTTAGGGGAAACTCAGGGGAAACTCAGGGAAAAAATACAGAAAAAACTTAGGGGAAACTCAGGGGAAACTCAGGGGAAACTCAGGATCTCAGAACACGGCACAACTGGAGAGTGATTCCAAAAAAACATTCATAGCAATATGGAAAGATAATTTATGCACTTTACACTGTTTTTTTCCTCATAACTGTTCATATATTGAAGGTGGTGGTAGAGGAGAAAATCCTGTAATTTTTTTTTTTTTCACTTTTCAGCCTACTTAAATTGCCAGCTACCCTTAAAAACAACCTGCAACACCATGACATTTTTTAAACCCCCAGATGTTGCCTTACCTGGATGGTGCAGTTGGATTCAAGCAGCACGTTCATCATCAGCCCCAGCACTGCAAACACACACTGCTGGTACCCAGGGCTGCTGCCATCACAGCTCCCGTCCTGGGGGAGGGCAGGGCAGGAAAATCAGCTCCTGGGCAGCTCCAGGGGCAGCAAAAGCTCTGGGAGAAGCAGAGCTGGGGACACCTTTGTGACACAGATCTGCACACCCCAAACTGGAGATGTTTGAGGTGTTACAGAAATCCCTTCCCACCCCCTGAAGCCGCAGTTCCTGTGCTCACAGCACAGCCTCACCTGCAAGGGGACACTTGTAAAGGACACGGCTGAGGGTGGGTTTGGGGACACCTTCCCCCAAAACCCCAAACGGAGTGAAGGGGCTCAGGGCTGGGAGGGGAGCAGACAGACAGGGCAGAGGGCTGGGAATACTGAATATTATATACTGGGAATATTGAATATTACACTCTGGGAAATAGTGAATATTATATACTTGGAATACTGAATATTACACACTGGGAATACTGACTATCACACTGAATATTGAACTAGGGATGTGTAGGACAAAGCGTTGGAGCAAAAGAACCTTTTCCTGCCCGAAGTGCATCTCTTACCAGCAGCTGCAGGCAGGCCTGCCAGCACTCCCTGCTCTGGGCCAGCTGTGCCCTCAGCCCAACATCTGCACACAGGCTGCCCAGCACAGCCACAGCTCGGGCCAGGGCTGCCTGGTTCACCTGCCTGGCACACACCTGGCACAGAAAGGAAAGGCAAAATGAGCACCAGTGTCGCCCTGATCTTTTTCAGCCTTCTGATGTTTGTGTTTTTGTAGTGGAGTCTCTCACAGGTTTTCATGTAAACAAAGTGGTGTTATTGCAACTGTCCTTCTTGTTTTTCATTCCTCTCTTGAGGAGGGACAATTAATGGACTTCTAGATTGACCAGTTATGAAATTATTGTTTTTGCTGCTTATTTGGAGAAATGGGAGTGTTTTGCTGGCCAGCTCTGCAGCAGAACCAATGTTCCCCTTTCCTCAGCACAGCTTTCTGCTCATTTCAAACTTCCTGTTTAAACCAACACATTTTAAATTTGCTGTTGGAATAAAGGACACCCAGGAAAGGGATTCTTTACCTCGGGACTCAATGTCATCTCCTCACCCTGAGCCCTCAGATCAGAAGGCAAAAATCACCCTCCAAGACAGAACCAGTGGCTGACAGGGGATTAAAGTCACATCAAGAAAAGCAAAACTCAAAGCTGAAGGTGAAATTATCAGTGGGAATCTGCAACCAAGGCCAGGGTTTATACTGAATATTAAACCAGGGATGTGTAGGCCAAAATGTTGGAGGAAAAGAACATTTTCCTGACAAAAGCCAATCTTTTACACCCACAGAGCAGACTGGGGACACGTTACACAAAAATAAACTGGAAACACAAAGTCAGATCTTCCCTACCAGCAACTGGGTGAACAAGGGTAAGACACCTGTGGAAAACATGGCCCCACACTGGGCTTGGAACCTGTTGGGGGATAAAAACCCAAAGTTTTAGTCTAAAAAACCACAGCCAAAGGCAAGACAAGAGCAATAGAAGGCTCAGTAACCTCACAGAAAAGCCACCAGCCTGTGCCTGGCTTGTTTCATACACCTCCAAGCACGACTTTATAGGAATGAAGGAGGGATTTAAATTACCTTTCCTCCCCAGCTAAGTCAGACAAGATGTTCATGGCACCATCAGCCCTTGCATCAGTGCTCTTGACAAATGCCAGCAAAAGCTGCAGCCATCTGGTGTTAAAACAATAAAAAAATCAACCAAAATTTTGTGTCAGCTTTGGTTTAATCATTAAAGACCAAAATTCTATTTTTTTAGGTTTCAAGCCACAGTTAAATCTGCCTGTTTTAGGCACCCCCTGAGCTGTGGCTCATTCCTTTAACCTTTCCTCCCCAGGAAAAATGAGCAATCTCTCCTGATCACCCATTATTACTGAAAACCAGTGAATGAACATTTCTCAGGGTAACTCTGGGCTGAAGCAGCAGGACAATGGGACCAAGGCAATGGAATGGTGCTTCCCTCCCCACTCAGTGAGCCAGGGCAACACTAAATAACCACAAACCCCAATTTTTAAATGAGGAGAGACTCCCAGCTGGGATCCAGGAGATTTTTAGAGGCACCAGGGTGAGTTTTGCCTCAGTGCTACACGGGTTTAACGGAGGGGACATAATATTACAGGAATAAATTTGGTTTTATTTGTTTCTGACACCAAAACTTCCTGGAGCTGCACCCCACACACCCAACTGGTGCTTTTGCCAGGCCAGGGCTGTCCCCAAGGGGTAGAACTCAGTGTCACTGTGTCCCCACAGGGACTTTTGCCAGGCCAGGGCTGTCCCCAAGGGGCAGAACTCAGTGTCACTGTGTCCCCTCAGGGGGTTTTCCCGGGAGCTGGGGCAGTTCTGAGCACTGAACTCAGGGCATGGAACTCAGCCCTGCAAGAGATTTTCTCCCAGCCCTGCAGGAGATTTTCTCTCAGCCCTTCAAGAGGTTTTCTAC
>VXBB01024004.1:0-27061 GCA_013399915.1 Illadopsis cleaveri
ACAAAACCCCCCTGAGAGCCCAGCTACAGAGTCTCTCTTGAGGAACTGGACCTAGGGTGAGGGTTTCCTTTGTGCTCCCCAATAAACCTTTGTTCCCCGCCTCCGAGAGTCCCCTCTTTCATTCGAACCACGGTCATGACAGTGAGAGTCTGGGTTCTGCAGAGCCAAGAGCCCACACTGTGATCCTGTTGAGGCGTGTCGGAGCTGACCGGGCTGCCCAGCCAAACGTGGCCTGACCAGCGGGACACACACTGCGACACCATTCCATCACTTCCTCACTTGTCTGTGGGTCGTTATCTCTCTCCCCCTTATTTTTCTTCATTTAAACCTCTCCTCACCGTCTTGGCCAGCCTGTTGGCAAAGATGCTTTTGCCTGATTTGGTCAATTCAGGTAGATTCAATCTCTTCTGAGCAGTCCTTGACCCTCAGAAAGAGTCTCCATGGTTGTAAAAGCCAAATGCCTGTTGTCAACATCAGCTGTACAACCAGTTGTTGACCTCCAGGATCCATTCACTTCTTTCCAAGCCCTATGCCCTGCCTGGGAGCACCAGGGAGAAGACCTTGGCTCCCGTGCCCTTGTTGCTCAGATCCAGAGCCATACAGCCAGTGTCTGGATCCCCCTACCAGTATCAAGGCTGCCCACGTATCAAGGAAGAGAAGCACTAGGGGGTAGTAGCCCAAGGATTTCACAAGCCCCACAACACCATGGACCCAAATCTCTCTCTAAAAGAAAAAATATGTGAGAGGAAAAGACGGTGTGCACAGAAATATAGTTGCACTTTGCATATAAAAAGACAGGAAAGAGGTACCATTGTGAAATATATGTTAGTTTTTGTTCATCTGATGTCCAACTATAGGCTCAAATCAGGCTGACCCTTCTTCCAGCAGTCACTATAAGCCTTCCAAGTATAAATCAACTGCTAACTAATAGATAGCTATCAATGGTACATAAATAAAACTACTTACTAGAAGACAGAGAAATAACCTAAGAGATATTTCCTAAGAGACAAAGAATACACACCGAAATGTATGCAATATTTACTTGAATATTTTTTAAAGAGCAACTTCAGAACACCTATTAAAATTAATTTTCAGTTTTGCTTAAGACACTTGAGGAAAGCATGATGAGGATCCCTTCCTCATTTTCCCTAGTTACCTTAACAACCACAAAATGCAAAGAGGAGATTAACTGATTTCAGAAATATTCTAGCTGTCAGTCATTTTTCAAGAAACTGTCTAAACTGAACCAGAAAAAGTGTCATAGAGTAAATAACTCAAAACAATGCAGCTAATTAACACTAAAGCAACAGAACCCAAGTCAGGAGAATGTAAAAAAAACTAACCAAAACGAATCCACTCCAACAACAAGGAAGAAATTCCACAGCAATAGAACACAAATCCCTCAAATTCTCACAACACAAATAGAAACTGCTCCCATTTACTGCTTGCTTTGACTTAAGCATGCTTTATCAGGAACAGAGGAGCAGAACCCTTACTGGCATGATCATTTCCCTCTCACAATGTTTGCATGCACTAAACATGTGATAGAGCAGCTTTGGTGGGCACCGGGAGTCCAGCCAGGGTCAACCCACCACATTTTCTGAAAACAAACAAGAGAACAATGCTTCCCTCCATGCTTTAGGCCAACACAGAGGCACTCTCACAAAAACGACTGTGCACCAATATTAGAAGAAAAATCGACCATTGTAATACATGTATGAAGCTGCACACTGAAATACTAACCTACATATTCAACAGGTGAACTTTCCCACTTCAGAAGGGAATAATGAAGTCCAAGAGGCAAAAAATTTTGTAAAAAAGTACAACAAACCCGATTGTTTACCCAAACATGCCCAGAGAGAGACATTTTAATTGTTTATTTTCAGCCTGTTTAAAATGTCTAAATTAGCATACAAATTCTATTGACCTCTGTGAGGAGGAAAACAACAACAACGAATCCTGAAGGTCTGGATGTTAATGAACGGCAGAAGCAAATTTCATTAGTTGCCCCACAGCTGGTACATTGAAAACTCAGTCAGGGCATTTGATCACACTGGGGCTTCCAGGCATTTTAAGGACTGTCACTCAGCCTGATCTCATCGGGTTCTGGCTACCAGGCCACCAACTGGTTTGTTATACCAGTTGCACTAACACCTCCAGATTTTGGTGCCCTCCTCTGGAGCACACTTACAATCTAATGCAGTCCAGACTGTGCAGATGTGGGTATGTCAGATATGCAATCTGATCAACGTTCTTCCAAAATTCTGTAAAATGATGTGGTGAGTTTCCAGCAGATACTGGTGATTTCATATGTAAGGAGTACAGCTAAAATGTTACATTTTCCCCCATGTAACAGTAACTTAACACATTCTTGACTTTAGAAATAGTCATCTCAAGTTAATTATTTCTGCCTACCACACTGAACTAGTGGCGAGACAAACCTTAAGAGCCCAAGGAAATGACTCACTCCAATCTCACACTCAGTGCTTCTTCAGTCCTAGGTGACATCTGATTCATCAGCAAATACCTGCTATTACTCACCTGGAACTAGGGACGGTTTTCCTGTGGAGTTAATTGCTGCCATTTCTGTACACCACAAAAAAAAGACTGTGGTCAGTAAACATCTATCCAAAGTGTCTTCAGATGGCCAATATGATATGTGCTCCATAACACAAATGATTCATAAGCCTGTTCTCATACCTTTTGCAAAGCATGAGCAGCTAATCTAATAACTGAATAAGACAGACTCCATATGCACAATACAAAATCCTGTTCTTCAAGAACATTTCTTGTTTTGTTGCAGGGACAGTATTGTTTAAAACAGCTGTAGCTACCATTTTCCAAATATATAAAGCCAAACAAAGGAACTAAACCTGAGAAAGATCAAACAATATAAACCTCATAGTGACTGTGAGAGAAATGTCCATTTTCTCTAATACCAATGTAAATAAGTATCATAAGTGATGACATTGAAACACTCTTGTGCATGTACAGTCAGGAGAAATGGTTAAGACCAGAAAGACAATTTGTGAGCAGCTGGCTTATCACTCAGTGAGCCAAAAACCAAATAGAAACTGTCATTTAAAAAGATCACAGAATCATTCAACATGTTGAGTAGGAAGGGACCCACAAAGATAATCATTTCCAACTCCTGGCCCAGAGTCACACCATGTGCCTGAGAGCATTGTCCAAACACTCCTTGAACTCCCAGGCTTGGTGCCATGGCCACTTCCCTGGGGAGCCTGTTCCCGTGCCCAAACACCCTGTGGGTGAGGAACCTTTTTCTAAAATCCAACCTAAACTTCCCCGACACAACTTCAGACCATTACCTTGGGTCCTGTCACTGGTCATTACAGAGATGATTCAATTTACCACAGTTTGATTCATCAGTGTGTTTCTAGTAAAAACTCTACATCTTCAGGAGAAATATTGCATTGAAATTCAAGAGCTATGTGTTAAAAAGAAAAAGAAAAGAAGGTGATTTAAATAAATGCTACTTTGCACTATTTATAGTCATCATCTGTGCAAGCCCCAGGCTCTGGAGGGGAGCATGAAGCTCTACCAGCAAGCATACCTATTCACTGCCTGAGAATGTCTCCAACTCCAGGCAGGAACACTTGCTCTTTTCTTCAACTTCCACCTTTTCCTCCAGTGCCTAATTTTTCGATCTTTCCTCTTTTATAGCTATTTAACAAAAAAAAACGCAAACGAAAAACAAAACAAAACCAAAAAAAACCCCACCCAACAACAACAACAACAACCACCAAACAAAAACGCAACTGAGAGCTCAGATAGACAGAACTGCCTTTTTTTCTGTGACCACTCAACATTAACTTTGTACTGTTATACTATACAGGCTGCTATCAATCTGTCAAGGCTTGGAAACTGTGACAACTGTCCATCTTTCTAGAAGGGTTTCAAGAAATCAAGGATCATCATACAACTAGAAAGTGCACTTCACCTCTCTTTCCTCTTACGTGGATTTGTCCTGAAAGTACTTTTCTTTTGTCAATAATTTGAAAGTACAATACTTTACTGAAGGATAAAAAACTGTCAAAGGTAGGTACATTACGTACTCAAGAGAAACCTTTGCATTAATACTGAAGGAGTGATAATGCATTGGTAAAATGAGACATGCTTTCTACACAGCATTTCAAATGCTTAGCTGTTTTTCTTTTTTTAGATGACATAACAGTTTAAGCAGTAATTTTTTCCCATGGATATAAGGTGTGTAGGAGCAGCCTGCTTGGATTTATCAAGGGCAAATGGTGTCTGACTAATCCCCTGATAGCCTCCCATGATGAAATGACTGCTTTTGTGGAGGAGGGGAAAAGCATGACATCATATCCCCTGACTTTGGCATGGCCTATGACACAGCCTCCCACAGTCTGCCACTCTACCCTTCTAGTCAAACCTAGAAGGTAAAGTCTGGGTAAGTGGAATACAAGGGGTGGGAAACTGGTAGGACCACCAAGCTCAGAGGATGGCAACCAACGGCAGAGTCCATCTGTCAGTCAGCCAGCAGTGGCGTCCCTCAGGGCTCAACACTAAGGCCAGTATCACTTACTGTCTTTATTAAAAACCCAGGTAATAATAAACTGAGGGATTGGTCAGTACAGAGAGGCAGAGGTGCTCTTCAGACAGGGACCTTGACAGGCTACAGAAGTAAACAGACAAGAATCTCATGAAGTCCAATAAAGGCACATGCAAAACTCTGCAGCTGAAATGGGTCAACTCCATTCACAAGGATTGGTAGGGGCCAAATGGCCTGAAAGTAGCTTTGCAGAAAAGGTTCAATTTATTTTTTGCATCCATTTTAGTTAATTAACTATAAATGGTTGCATTACAGGTTTGGAACTGATGAGCAGCTCCTGAAGTACACAGCAAGGGCAGGTGCTATTGGCAAATCGGTTTAACTCCAGTTCTCATTAATTTGGTCATTTGAGAGAAAAGAAACACATGAGCCCAAATAGAACAACAAGAAAAGGCTTTGGAAGAATAGATGTGTCAATTGCATGACAATTCCCCCCCCTGTTTTACCTCTTCTGTAGACTCTAAAGATGCTTTGCTCAGAGTCAGTACTCCCACCAGTGATGACAGCTTCCAGAGAGAAAAGCTGTGGCCAATACACCAGTTTAAAACCACTAGAGCAGTCACAGCTGATCACAAAGAGTTAGAGAAAAACAGGAGCTTGACTGAACAATGAAGAATTCAGGATCAATTTCTCTCCAGAGGGAAGAGTTTCTGGCCTCAAAACTAAAATGAGTGAACTGCATGAAAGACTACAAAAACCCTCAGATACTACACTCTCTCAAACACAGGCAAAAAATGAAGTCAGACAGTACTTCAGAATTATACCCCATCAAAAATATGAAGAGATTTTACAAGGCCAGGAATAGAAAACACACACACTTTTACAGGGATGGTATCACTAGGTTTGGTTTTTGCTTGGTTTGCTGCCTTTTTTTTTTTTTTTTAATTTGCATAGAAAGAACAAGAAAATAAACTAAAAAAACAATTGTCATAAGTAAATAAGCGAAGTGAATTTTGCACAGTTGACAAATTACGATACTATTTCCATGACAGTGACAATGCTGGTTACTGAAAAGCCCAGGTAAATAACCTAAGATCAACTCCTGCACATAATGCATTTCTCAGTGATCAACAAATAACATCCTTGGATTCAGCTGAAACAACATCATTAACATCCAAAAAAATAATGATTAGATACACCTGATAGATATTTATGACACTTTTATAAAAGGACTGGGATAGTACTTCATGATAAAAATTTATTTTTGCCCATCTTTTATGTACTCTGACATAATGACATCATTAAAATAAGAACCTCACTGAAATGAAGATCTCCTTTAGCCATAGTGAGCAAATCACACAGCCTGGGAAGCTCATGCTACCTTCCCACTGCAATAATAATTTACATACATGCACACTTCTCCCTATCCTCCAAGTATTTTCAGACAAAAAGGAGCCTGGTAATAGAGAAATTAGTTAAAGGCTGTAAGACTTTGTGAAAGTTCAACAAATCATCTTTATCAGCATATAAAGGTCTTCAGTCTAAAGCCCTATTGTAAATCATACTAGGTGTGATTTAACACAAAGGTTGATCATTTAAGTAGAATCTTTTCTAATACAAAAGCTCATTTCCAAGGCTAGACACATGACCTTTCCCAAGTAACATTTATTGAAAAAAAAAATTCCTTAGAAAAAACAAACCCTATGATAGACCAAGAAAAATTAGAAGCAGAGTTAATAGAAGAGACAGACTTGAGACACAGCTCAAGGGAAATTTCTCCTTGTACTATCAACATCCAATCTATCCCCAGATCTTTTTGTTTTTTTGTCACTCAACTTTTCTTCCCCTGAAGGAAGGTACACATGCAAAACAAACTAATCACATGTGGAATCCTTTCTATCTATAGATAGATATGGATATAAATACAAATACACACACAAGTATCTAACAAATAATAAAATACAAAAAAATAAGCACATATTTGAAATAGAATCACCATATCTGTGAACTGGAGGACCCCAAATGTGAGAATTATAAACTCCCAGCCAACCTGAACCTGTGGGGGACTTGCTTCTTCAGTTGGATCCCTTCAAGTTTATGGTGCCTGATGGGATTCATCCCAGGATACTCAAGGACCTGCCCAATGTCACCGTGAGACTTCCCTCAATGATTTTTCAACTGTCTTGGGAATCTAGAAAAGTCCCAGAGGACTGGAAGCTGGCAAATGAAACAGACACTGATCTCTTCTCTCTGGTGATCAGTGACACAACTGAAGGGAATTACTGGATGTTGTGTCAGGGCAGGTTTAGGCTGGGTATTAGGAGAAGATTCTTCACTTAGGCAGGTGGTTAGGCACTGGACAGAAACAAGCCTGAGAGAGTTCAAGAGATGTCTGGACAATGCTTTCAGGCACACGATGTGATATTCTTGGGGATGTCCTGTGCAGGGCCAGGAGCTGGACTCGGTGAATCCCTTCCAACTCAAGACATTCTATGATTCTATGAAATATATCAGGGTCCTTAATTATGGTGTGATATGGAGAGGATGAGGTAGAAGGGTAAAATCTGGGTTTCATCTCCTGTCCACAGGGTCAGGCTACAGAGACTACAGTTTCTCAAACTACACTGTTATTGTTTTCCCAAGGTTTTGCCTCACACTGCCCACAGCAAATCCCATTACATTAATGTGCAAAATCTATGCTAATGCACTACTTGCCTGGGAATTTTAAGTGCACAGACGTCACACAGTTAAAGACTGCATTTCCCTCAGCAACTGTTACTTAGTAACCCTCTGCACATAAATAGAATTTTACATCACTGCATATGTGTTTTGAAGGCTAAAATCCATGCCCTGATTCTATAGGCTGGCAGGAAGGAAAGGAATCATGTGGGCAACTGTAAAACAAAGTTGCACCAACTATTTTCAAATCCTTCTCTAGGCAGAGAATTTAACTGGAGAGAAACCCGTGGGTAAAGGAGAAGTTATTTCCACTGCCCTTCTTTTGGTGGTATTTCATCATAAAAAAAGAGCAGGTAGACCTTGGACAGACTTTCTGGTATTATTCATGTGCTGGGCAATGGAGACTGCAGACATAAGCACAACAGACCATGTAAAGCTCTTCACCTTCTCCCCTAGAGGTAGTATAATCCACAGGCTAGGTAACTCCTGGGTAGGATTGGTACTGCCAGAGCCACAGTCAAAACAATACTAAAAAAAGCTGTGTGAATCAGATCCAGGACTGAACAAAAGAGGTGGAACATGATGGATTAAAAAAAAAATCTTAAAATAAATGCAGATTAGAATCCATCGACTCTAAATACAGAAGCTTAAATAGCTGTACTTTATTAACATATATATTCTATCCTATCCATACATAGGCTACTTGTGATTTGACTGACAGTCTAACTCAAGCAGCTTGAATCAACATGGTACTTCATAATCACTTTAGACACAGAGACTGCCTTTTTAGCACTGAACAAAAGAGGTGGCCTGCTGCAAATACCTAGACATCTTTTTAATTCAATTCCCTAGCATTGCAAATAACATTACTATTACTCTGCTTAGTCCCATCCTTTGCCTCTAACAACACCCAGCTGTAGCTTCTTAAATGATTTACTATAATAAAAGTGGATTATCTTGACAAAAAACCAACTGACTTGAGTTGCATATAAGCAACAAATATATTCATTTGAAGAGGTTACAGGTAAACAATATTTGCAGTTATTAAACCAAGTGAATAAGTATAAGCATATAGATAAGCAAACACACTTAATTTGCAATTCTATTTAGCAATTTACAAGCCCTAAAGTCTAGCATTTCTTCTTAAGTGCAGCATTCAAACAATCATTTTTTACTTCCTCTGAACAATGAAAAATTGTTATTCTAAAACAGGATTTTGGAAACTTTAGCAAACCAAAATTTTCTTAATCCTCGAAATTCTTCCCCTCAGCTCTTGTCCTGGTAAGAGGCAACTCAACAGATACAAAGGTTCTCCTTGCAAAATCCCAAGGAATCAACCCTTCGAAATAAGGGTTTCCTACTTTCTTCCTGTCACCTCGATATTAATAACATTGTAACAAGCAAGATATGCCAGCTCAGATCAGAAATCTTTACTCCAGGAAAGCATCATACAATTTCCTTCTTTTAAGAAAACAAAGGCTATGAACCATTTTGCAGTTTGAAACTAACCACATTGTATGATGACTAAGAGAAGTCCAGATGCTCAGAGCTGTCTCTGAAGTCCTCATTTTCTTAAGGCCACAAGACCCAACTTGGCAGTGCAGCAGCAGAATTGAGAACTGAGCAGGAGACTTGGCCAAGTCTTACCCAGCAATTGGGACAATTAAATGGCCATCTGGCTCCAGCACAAAGACAGCAGCCCTGCACCTGTTCCACCAGCCCACGGTTTGCAGCCTAATTGGTTAAAGCAGGCCCATGGGGCAAAACCCAGAACAAGTAGTCATCTGCTGAGCCCAGAGCTCAAAGCTGGGATCCAAGCCAAGGGCTCCTGCTCCTGGCAGAGCTATCTCCCTTGGGGGTACATGCAAGACATGTTCAGAGGGTCCCTCCTGTTCCTCATATTCAAGAGACATCATCAGAAATTATCAGACATGCAATTTAGTTGATACAAGGTCTCTGTGTCAAGCCCTACAGGCTTCCAAAATGCCATACACCCTTTATTCTCCCATGATCAGGTGACTCAACAGCTACAATAGAGTATTACATTATTACAGTATTAACTGCATTATGCTGTGGCATTATGAACTCTGCAAAATCCCAGAGCAGAATCTGATGCCTGGAAGATCTCAGTATCCCTTGCCAAAGGCAGACATTTCCTTTGCTCCACTGATTGTTCTTGTACTTGGAGTTAAAGTCACCAGCCAGGACACCTGTACAATGTGTTGAGAGGGTATTAGAACCCAGAGCTCCCCATCTCAACTGAACACATCCAGTCACAGGGATCTTGTGGCCTCCTTTCCCCCAGGCTGCATAAAACTTTCATTTTTACATGGTTTTATCAATCTTTATAAGGCCTATATAGTACAGCACAATATAATAATAATAAAAAAAATAAAAAACAATAGACAAAATGCCAGTGGAAAGGAAAAGAAGGCAACAAACAGAAAATGTACATTGAAGAGACTCCTAAATGTAGTTCTGTTCCCCACCTGCCTGAGAACACTGCAGGAAAGTAGAACACATAACACTGAGGCCAAAACAAGAGGAAAAAGTGTCAAAGCTCAATTTTTATTAGGTATGTCACCTATTTTTTTTCTTCTTGCCTATACCTTTACTTATATGGCAAGAAATTAGTTGAAGCACACATAAAGAAAAATCTTTTATTTTGAATATTTTAATATTGTGTTGTAGAAACAAAATACCAACATTAAAACTAATTTGTCAAGTAAAAGAATCCTAAAGCTGAATGTTCAGAACACATTGTTAGCACCTACAAACAAACATGCTTCATTAAAGCCAATCTGAATGTAATGGATTACAGTGGTTCAGATCCATCTCAAATAAAATATATAACACAGGTTTTCTCCAAACACAGATTTGATTCTGAAGGAAACTGAAGATTAGCACCCCACCACAGGAGAAGACCTCCTCTCAGCAAGTTTCTATCAGCAAGTATCCTGCAGCATATGACAAGTTATTTATTTCAGCACAAAAATATAACATTGTGCGCAGCCTTGACCTAGAATCTCATCTCATGTGACCAAGCTCCAGAAATAATGTCAATCATCCCAAACAGACTGAATTTTCTGTGCAGTAGTGCACCAAAGACAAAACAGTTGTTACTTTATGCAGTGGGTTTCACCTACTGTGAGCTCCAAAGCCTCTCCTAGAATGATATATTTATTTATACTAGTACTATAGATTTGTTAAATATATTAAAGATATTTAATTTTAAATCAATACATATTAAGTATTGAAATAGATTCAATACATTTTGTGATATATATATATATATATTTCTAAACTGTTACAGGCACTGACTTGAGATTCTGAGTCTCACACACACCAATCTTTCATCTTCCAAATCTCAAGACTCCAGGATTGTCTGGAATTTCAGACAGGAGTCTAAAAGAAAAGAAAGTACTGATTATTCAGACTTTATCGCTGTGCACCATAAGGCAAGTTTCATCTGCACTAGAAAGCTCTGGCTTAACATTAAGAAAACATTTAGTCTGCAGTTCACATGGACGATCAGAATGAATAGTCAGGCTCCCCAGGGTGAAAGGCTGTTGGTCTTGCCTTTTGAAACTAATGCAGGGAGCACATCTGCAGCCATACAGGGATAGAAGCACAGTATCAACACCTCAATATACACTTGCATTTACTTACAAATATTTTTTAAATATACACTTGTACTTTTTTCAATATGGACATGCGCATACTAACACATGTTAGTACAAAAGAAACATATAAAAGAAACAGAAGTTGGATTTATAATTTTTGCACAGTTCCACTTCACAGTGACAAATTTTAGCCACATTTCCCCCAAAGGACAGAAGTTCTTGAATTTGCTGCATAGAACAAATTCTTTAACAGGTACAAGGTACAAATGCAAAAATCCAGAACAACTTCGTGACAAGACAGTATATAAGTGACAATGATAATTGGTCATAAAAATAAGAGAATATTGCTTTGATTTTCAGCTTTCAAATACCGACAATGGCACTACTGGATTGTTTTGTAAAGCAAGGTACTGTGGTAGGCTTGGAAGGTTGCAGGAAGTCATAACATGAAGAGAGAGAACAGGCTTGAAGAGCAAGTAATTATTCTGGTAGATTTGCATTGTCAGAAAAGTGCAAATTTTCTCTGTTTTCTTCTACGGTGTTCACACCTTCCTGATCAGACTGCCTGTTAGCTGGCCATCTCTTCACTGTTTCTGAGCACTGTTAACAACTAAGTATTATTTCTAATACCTCAGAAAAATCAAAACAATGCATTTTGACTGCATTTGAGGTGCTGGCAGAAAATAGCATGCAGGAAGAAACTGGGTGAAAGTAGAAGGAAGATAAAGGAAGGAGCTATACGGATAAGTTAGCTATGACCACAATGCCAAAACAAGAAAAACCCCAAATGACTCAGACTTCAACATCACAGTCTCAATTTCATTTTAATCAAAAATATCTCCAGTATGTTGGTATTTCCGTAATTCATCTGAAAACGTCTGCACCACCAGTGAATCCACACCTGAAGCTCTTACACTGAACAGGAAAATCTGACAACCCAAAAATGGTGACTATTGTTTTGATAAGTGCCTGTTTAAAGATCTATCTCATTGGTGACAGACTTGCTACAATTTCTGGGTCTCTTGGGTCTTTTCAATGCTTTTTGACCTGCCTAGAGTTCTGAGCAAGCTGAGTGCCCTCAGGCCTCCCTAAATTCAGCTTTCACTTCTAAGTTCAGCCACACCAGCCTAAACTTCTGTGGCGTGGTGACAAAAAAATGCAAGATTTCCGTTACTGCCTCTTCTTAAATGCAACTGATGCTCAGAAGTCCCCCTAATCATCCAAGGTAACTGGCATGTATCTTGTGCTTTCAGCTCTATGCAAATTTTTTTTGGTATCTTTATGGCCCCATCCACTGGATGCTGCACTGAAAGATCAGATTGTTTTTAAGAGCGTATCTTATCTCAGCAATCAAGAACAACATCATATTATTCTGCCTAAAAGTTTTTCAATTTCCTTTTACAAAAACCTTTTTCTTTTTTCTCTCCCCCAGCAAATGCTACCAAAATATTTCCATCGACTTTAAGCAGATGGCCTGAAAAAGTTAAATAAAAAGGAAAAGCATTCCGTAGCATTTCTGCTCAAAGTGGAAAAATCAATTTCTGAACTGTAGCTGCAGACAAGTTAAATTTATTCACTGTACAAATAGCTCCAATTACTCAAGAACTTCAACTTCTGAAGTGCAAAAACAAGTTACTGTCAGCAATACTTTGCATGAGAAAGCCCTACAACTTTTTCCATCCAATGTCCATTACGCACCTGCTGAATTTACAAATGAGAGCAAAAGTCAACTCAGCTTAATGTGGAACCCCTCTTTTCTCACAGCAGAATATTTAGCATCAGATTTGAGAGTGTTTTGACTTTGTACTGATGCATAGTGTAAAACTATGTCTAACAGCTACCCTATCTGCACAGTCAGTTGCATTATCAGAAATACAATCGTGAGAAACTCAGAATTAAAATAAAACATGGCTCCAGAACTCTTCCTCGCATCTGCTGCCCAGGAGCATCAAACACAACTGAATTAGCACTAGGAGAAAAAACATGAGAACAAACTTTAAAATGAACTTTTAACAGGTTTTAGTACTTTCTTTAGTAAGTGCTACAGGGCAGGTTTGCCAGTCAGTGCCTTAGACACTGGAGATCCTGCTGTGGTTTGACACCGGATACCCAGAGGTAAACCTTGGCCATTTCTCTAAAAGGGCAAATACATTTCATCACAACTTGACAGATATAACTGCATCTTAAGGTAACACATTACTGCAGAAGATTTTTTTAAGCTCTTCTCAAATATAACCAAGGTCAAAGTAACAAACTAGAGTTTTCATCTGCCCCAATTTCAGACCAGGTGATACAACATTACTGCCACATGCTGATCCACAACAGTAAAAGCACAAAAGGTTATGTGGGAGAGGAAGATATTGTTCCCTTTCATGTCACTTAACTGCTTCCTCAAGATTAAAAATATCAAAAGCTTTCCCTTCATTTTTCATGGCATGAAGGTGCCAAAACACTGAACAACATGTTCTCAGGCTGAAGTATGGGCTGATTTTACTAGAAAAGTCATCTCAGCAGCTAGAACAGTTCACAGAGAGTTCACAAAGAGTGCCTACTGCACTACACCCCTGTTCTTCCAGCTCCTTGCTAATTTAAGTGGCACTGGCATTAAACTCATTTGACAGGACATTTATCTAGTTCTGCATCAAAGCTAACAAGGAGGAAACTGTAGAAAACTATCACAAAAACATGGCATCTGAAACACAAGACCTTAAAAAAGCACAGTGCACTTCCCTCTTTTAGTCAGTTCTGCAGGCTGAGGGTGGGAGAACAAAGCCTAAGACCCTACCTCCTCCCCAACCAAAACCACAGTGACTGCACCTCTTCCTTTTACACCCGTGCAGGCTCAACCAGCTCAAGACCCAAACCAAGAAGCACTAGGACTTAGCCCTTGCATGCAATACAGAAAAACATACTTGCAACTTATTTTATGCAACCATTGCCAACACGTGTACTCACTTTTTCACTGAAACACAGACCTAGTGATATACTGCTAGGGTTATACAATTCAAACAACTCCTTAAACATTAGCAGTGGGCGCTGTGGCAGGGCCAGAACTTGCACCTGCCTTGCTTCTCACCTTTTAACTTTTCCACCCATTCCTTGCACAGCAGAATACTGTATCTTCAGTAGCCTTCACATGCAACAAAGGGAAACATGGAAGTGTTCCAGTATCAGCTTCACTTCAGGGACAATTTATCTTCCTTACAAAATTTCTACGAGCTTGCCATATTTTAGACATGAGAAAGATTAATTACTGCAGCTGCAATTGACTGTACTAAATTCAGCACCCAGAGAGTTTAATGAACAGTCAAGTATTGAAACACATTATTTGGATTTAGACACAAGTTGTTCCTTTAAAATTCACAGTAGAACTATTTGCGCATTGAAACATTAACAGAGACTCTGATGGCATACTGAGTGCTGGTGTTAAGGTTAATTTTTGAGGACAGATGTCACAGCTACTTCATGCCTGGCATTCTCAGAGGTTTCAAACAGTACAGTCATTTCTCTATCCCTTTGATATCATCTCACCAGCAGAAGCACGTTAGTGCCTGAAGGGTCCACTCAAGGTCTCCAAGCACTACTATTAACACAGAATGACATTGCATCTGTCCCAACAAACCATCCAGTTAGACAGCACAAAGGTTAAGAAATGAAATAGGAAGACAGTGCGAGCACATGAGGATTTGCTCAAGGGCAAAGCTAGGTTGATGGTAGAAAATGAGGAAAACAGACATCTATCAAATTCAACTGGTATTGCTGAACCTGACTGCCCAGAATTTTCTCCACACGCCTGAAGAAGATTTGCCTCTTCCAAAAGCAGCAGTTCCTTGTACCAGGCACCAGCATAAGCAGACACTGTAGAGTCATAAGGACTCTACACAGCAAGTCTAAATTGTAAAACTGATTGGTGAAAATTCTCATCAAATCTCTCTCAGAAAACACTGTAGCTCTCAACATTTTAAAGTTTTTCTCCTTTTCACTTGCCTTCAGAAAACATACTGGCTCAAGGGGAAGTGTTTTCATCAATCCATCAAATTGCAAAGCATATACGATAATAGCTCCTGTGCTCTATTTTTTTGTTTACTTTTTACAGAAAAGTATACCCCAGACTTCAAAATCCATATAATCTGTATATCACATATCTCTCAAATTGTGGGTTCTAAAAAATAATAAACTTTTATCGTATGAAAATAAGACTTCAGAGCAATTAACTACGGAAGTAAAAAGTATTTCATCTGTTGGTTTTTTCGGTTTTTGATAATTTATGATGCATACCAAGAGGAAGCACCTGGCAAAAACCACACATACAGCTCAGGTCTGTAAGCTGCCTAAGCCATGAGAGGTAGTGAAAGCTTTTATGCTTGCAGATCAGTGAGCATATATGAGATGAACAATTCAACTACCATTATGGGCCAGTCATCTTAAGAATTTCAACTCCCTTTCACCATGAACAGAGAGAAAATATTCTGCCAGTGTTATTAGACTGAAGCCTTAGACAGACAAATTTCAGAACATTAGCCAAGCAACGGGGGGGAAAAAAGAGGAGACAAAAAGAAAATAGAATCTTCTCTAAAGCAGCACAGAAACCATCTGATTTACTGATACATGCTCACTGAAGCAATTTAGCTTGAACTAGTTATGCTCAGCTCTCCTTAAAACTGAGAACCAGTCAGTCTATTAAAGATAAATCAAATCAACCACTGAAAAACACATTATAGAATCTAGGTATATAACACAGGGCAATTATAGGCAAGATTTTTCACAAGTTCATTACCCAGCAAGACTTGGTCATTATTAAAAGATTATTTTTAGTTCAAAGAAAACCTTAAATTGCAGACTGGATGCCTATTCACCATTATGTCTGTTTTCAGTTTTGGCCTGCAATTACATTTCCCAAGGCTTTTCAGAGCTGCGTACCAGAAGTGGCAATTTGGTTTGATTCCTGTTTTTTTACAGCACACCCCAATTACATAAAGGACATGAATTAGGTAGATAATCCAGCATTTCCTATAATCTAACATGTCCCAGGCCTATATAAATTTCTTGAGCAATCCCTTGACATGGCAGTCCAGTGGGTTTTGACCTTTCCTTATAGGTCACAGGCTTGGTTTCCAGCATCCCACAGTACTATGTGACCATGGAAACCAGATGTGTTTGGAAGTTGTTGTGGAGTAACTGTCACAATGCCAGAAACCTTCCTTCCAAATCCCTCTTCCTGAACAATCAACGACATTAAGGGCCAGTTTTGACAGACAGCAAGAAAGCTCAAAGATTTTGGGATGGCAATAATGTGCTGTGCAGAATTCTCTAATGAGGAGAAGCAGAGAACTGTGCCTGTAGGAACACAGGCAGCTTTAGTCATTGCAAAAGAGATTGTGGCACTTTGTAGCATAATGATGACAAATTAGCACACTCCAACTAGAATGCTGAACCAGTAAAACTACACTGTCTATTTTTTTTACTCCTCTACATTTAGCTCTGTGAGAAGTTAAAGAAACTCAGGGCAAGAAGCTCAGGACAGCCCATTATTTTTTGTTATTGTTGTTCTTAGACATATTTATGTTAAGTTCAAATGCAAGTATTAACACTAAGAAAAAAGTAAACAAAATAAATACTTAAACATTTACTAACACATTTAGCAGATGCAGTCTAGTATCACTCAAAGTAAAAAGATAAAATGCTGGGTTCCTTGAAGAATTTTTTTGTATCTTACAAAACTCTACAAAATGTAGATCCATTAAACATAGAAGAAAGAAATCCCACAGAAATAAGGTGGTGTATGCTATTGCTGTCAGTAACACAGAAGGGTTTTGTAAATACAACTCCACATTATTTAGGTCAAGTATTTTTCAAAGCATTCGCTTAATTTCACAGTATCTCATTATCTATTAAATAATCACTGTAACTTGCCATATTTATATATCAGGAGGAGAATAGTATTTTGAAGGAAGTGTCACAACATGGGAAGTCATCTTAATGTCGTCTGTAAATTTCCTAATTTGAAAGCATGTTAGTGTCACCTTAGACATTTCATGAAGTAATTGCTTTCCAAAAGTTCATTTCTAATTTTGTAATTCAAATACACAGATTTACTAGAAGTAAAGGGAAGGTAGATGTCAACTCAAAAAACCACCAGACCAACCTCACAGTAATTGCTGGATTAAAGAACTTTTACTGGACAACCAAGAACTGTGATTGCTGCAGTTGGCAACAGTGTCAACTATGACTACTACACATCATGTCACTACACATAAAATAGGTCTGTGGAGAAATGGTCTACCAGTCCAGGAGCAGTACAGTGGCCATAAATTTGACCTCAAAGGTTCAAAGAAGCTGCCTAAAATAATACTTTTCCTTTGGACCTGCAGTTTTGGGAAAGCACTTAAAGTAAATTGCCTGGAGAGTGAAAGTAATGAAAATTAGAAAGACCCTTGGTGAGATGTTAACCTTTTTCATTGCAGTTCTATTACTATGAGTGAGGAGAAACAGTTCTGCATTTCCACTGTAGTCTCTGTAAGCCTTCAGCAAGTCTGGAAGATTAGCAGTAAAACAGTTCTAATCTACTGCAATATGGAACGACAACAAAAAAAAAACCTACTTCGACTTCGAAAAAAAAAGAGGAAAAACCCCAAAACAAACTGGTTTAGTTAATGCAACCACTAAGAAATTTAATGCTGCCTGAAAGAACTGAACCAAGAATGACTAGCCATAGGGAATCCATAGTAGTGCCTTAACCATATATTTCCTGATTTTAAATCTATGGCCTTGTAATTTCTTGTGGCATGATTACTGTTTTAGATAAAGGGAGATCATGCACATTTCTGTGCATAAAGGGAGATTTTGATCAAGCACGGCCAATTTGAAAGTTTAGGGGTTTGGTGTTTTGGTTTTTGACCCTCTAGAAGGATGAGCGAAGGACAGAAGATACTACTACAGTAGTTAAGTTCCTGCTTCACAAAACAATTTTGGAAAAGTAATTTTATTTTGATTGCAGAATCAAGTATTCTCCATGAACTGGTTACGAAAAAGAAGAAATTTTAAAGAATTGCAGGAATCCATTTCCTTGTAGTTCTGTCCTATATACCAAGTGCAGATTCATGGTGACCTGACTCTGGCTCACCACCACAGAATTTGCACTTCTTGCACTAGCTGCTACAATTTGAAGAATTTTTAGCTTTTTGAAGCCAGATGTGCCCCACAACTCACCCACCTGCCATCCAGATGCATCAAACACATGTAATCCCACAGCAGGGGAGAAGATGCAATGTTTTTTTTGAACCAAATTTTATCCTCAAAGACCAAAGCAGGGGGTATTTGGTGCACTGCAGCCCATCAAGCTCTGTAAACTTAACAGATCACACCTGCAGGATCTCACATGCTTACTCAGAAAGGATGAAAATATTTGGATAAATGTATCTGTTTGGTGCATTTGACTTTGCTGCACAACAGAGTTTTCTAAAGGGCAGGTCTGCAAGACCAGCCACCACAAGACAGTAACTTGGGATTCACATTATTGTTTGTACTCAAACCAAAACTTTGGGCCACAAAGCATTTTGCAAAACACTGCGTCAACACAAAACAAAACCATATGTAGCCATCTGTCCTCTGTTCCTGCTGCTTTCTCCCTGTTCCTTCCAGTGTGACTCCTAAAGGAGATGGCTTGGAACTAAAAACTGCATGAGTTCTAGTTTGCATATCTTCTGGGGATAGCTGCTTATCTGCCACAGCAAAGCAAAATACCCACATTGCTCCAGATAAAGCCCAGAACAATCTGTTTACATCTTATGTCCAATGCAAAGGGCAATAGCTTTATACAGTGTGGGCTTAGACTGTAAACTGTTATTTTTGGATGAGGATGTGTGGAGGGAAGATAGCAATAGCTAGCAACAAGCTGTGGGGTTTTTTTAAAATATAAATATAAATATATATAGAAAGATGTTCTGTTTTAAGATGTGTGAAATCTCTTCCGGTACAACACAGAAAACAAATAAACAAGATATTATCACAAGGCAAACAGAACACCACACTATGAGCAAAATACACAACAGTGTCAGCAGATGCTTAGGAATCAAATACTAACTTTTAATGAACATTTTGACAGTTCTTACATTTTTTTCCTAGGGAGGAGATTTTTAAAGCTGTATCTCCTTGGATTAACAGTCTTGTTCTTTAAAATCCTCTTATTTTACCTGTTTCTTCATAGTGTCTTTCTTATGGATGAAGCCAATTTTATGCCCAAATGAAAAACTGTCAACACACAGAAAATAACTCTGCTCGCTGACTCTTAAAAAATTCTAGAGTATCACAATTCTAAGTCTCTTTCATTCATTTCCACCATGACTGAGATGATTATTATCAGCTATGGACTGAACATTCCATCTCTCACTAAATCCAGCAGAACAAACTCTTCATTTGGCCACACCTCATAGGACACTCCTTCAAAAATGTAGTCATTTTACCGTGTAAACTACAAAATAGTAATGATAACAGTGATCTGGTAAACAACTGCTGTCCTAAAAATCCCCTGTATTTCACAGAATGCATATTTCCCAAGTGGTGCTCTCTCTTTAATTTTCTATACTCACTTTGGTTGACTTCTCGGTGCTATGCTCTCGTTTTCCTGCATGGTTCCCCATGATGGATCACCAAACTTTAAATTCTGAAAAGATAAAAACAAAATAACGTTTTTGAAACCAATACATTTGTAAAGAAATACAAATTAATTTTTAATCTGACACATAACAAAGAAATTTTTCACATATAATGAGAATTTTTACAATCCAAGGTAAGATATGTGAAAGATCCTAAGCAAAAAAAATTCCCATGCTTATCTAGTCTATTTTGCATGTTTAAGCAATATCAGAAAGTTTTCCTTCTTCTATTAAAAAAAAAAAAAAGACATAAAAGAGAAGGAAAAAAAATAATTTTCTTTTTGAAATTTGCACATAAAACTAGATTAGAAATTAGGTAGAGGCCCTGTCTTTCAATATTATGCTTTTAATAACAAACAGTGTAATACATATCAAATAACTTGTAACTATAAGTTTCCATAAAAAATTCAAGTAAGTTCTTTTGAATTCACATTTACCATCATATAAACAGCAATTAGTGAAAAAAGTATCACACTAAGTGCTAACCATTTGCTGTGGAGGTTAGAACACGTGAGTTGTTTACAGCTCCCTCTTTCATGACGAGCACGTAAGAAAGCAATGCCAACCCTATCTTTGTATTTTCCGGCTCATCCGGTCCTATCTCAGCTCTAACTGAGCTTATGTAGGTTAAACCACAACACACAAATTTCAGTTTTTAGAGCACACTTGTGGTTGTGTCACATATTTCTTGTCACAGAAGCATGTATCTGTATAGGATCTTACAGCTGCTGCCTTGACATGATTTGAATGCAGTGCCTCATGGCATTTGAAGTCATGAATCTTAAAATTACATGCATTGCTTAAAATTATATGCATGAAGTAAAGCAATAGGCTATATAAACTCATATACTGTTATAACCCCAGCAACACACCCTGATTTGTGTACAAAAGGATTCTAAAGACACAAACTTGGCTTTTGACAAAGTACACATCTGTGATGGACAGTCATAAGTAATCAATCTTCTTTTGTATCTCTACTTCAACTTTTGGAGAGATTGATATATTTATTTACACAAACACTTCACCAGTCCACCCAACCCCCAGTGATAAATTTCAAATTTTCAGGGTCTACAGTGCTCATTTGGCAATTCACTGAATTTAATCTGCTCTAAGTTCCATGTTGCCACTGTATCCAATTAAATAATTACTCACAAAAATCCATTTCCAAGGTCTCACAAAATAAAACTTAAAAAAACCCCAAACTCAGTAAATGCACTCAAGATAGAATTTATTGCTAAATTGAAAACAGATTTTTTTTAAACCAGCACTATATATTGCATACAAGATTTAAAAACAAACAAACAAACAAACAAAAACCACCAAAAAACAACCCCTGTACTTTCCAACTGTGAGACTGGACTGTAGCACAACCAATTCACACACTTTTGATGTTCTAAAATTTTTCAAGGAGAAATACAAATAAATTCATATACACTGGGTTTCAGACCTGAACTTCCTCAAACTGGCTTTTGCTCTACAAATTGTAAGCAGTAGTTCATTCCTCATCACCTACTTCCCAACGTAAGGAAAGCAGAGTGGAATACAAAATTGTAAGGGATGTCTACAGCAGAATATAAAGGCAAATTCTTCCAGTCATTTATCAAAAAATTAATTATCAAATTTGGTCTATAACACACATATGTCTAAGTACACAGATGATGAAGCCAACATAACACTTGCAGGGCAGATCTGTGATCCTGTACTCCTGCCTCCCCTTAGCCTCCCTCCTGTCTTTGGAGTAATGCTCCAGGAACAACCACCCTTGCACTCATAAAACACTCACAACTAAATTTTATTTTATCTTTTTTTTCATGCATAAATGAATGCAGATGCTTGAACTGAAGAGAAGTTAGCTACACTTAGCTAGTAATTCCTCACATAGTAATAAAACTACTTTTCAGCCAAAGGGTGAAACTACTGAACTACTTTTCAGACAAAAGCAACCTGCCACTAGCAACGGTATCCTAAATGTTCCACATTTCCTCATGCTACCTATTAAACAGGGAAATCTAAGTAATCCTTTGGCAAAGAAAGGCTTCAAAGAATCTAACATGAATTATGAAAGAAATTGTATAGTGCCAACTGTTCTATAGATATCTGAGTAGGAAGAAAAACCATATATAAATACAAGCCTGCAAATATTAAAAACATTTATAGCAACGAAGACTTGATTTTTCACTTCAGCCTCAAGCAGAAATCCGCCTTACTTGACTAAAAACTGAGCACACAAGTAATTTCCACTTCAGGATGAAAGTACACCCTGCAACACTAAGACTTAAACACTGATTCTGGTTCTTACTGTCTGGAGGGAGACCATACTGCACAGTTTCTACCTGCGCCAATCTTTATGCAATGAGTTGAGTCACTGACTTCAGTTGAGTCACTGAGTTCAACTCATTTTACAATCTTTGTAGGAACTTGCAGCCAACTATTCCAAACATTTCAGCTGGAAAAAGATTCATATTTTCTTTCTAGTCACCTTCATAATGTACAGGTTGCCAGATTAAGCAGCTCTGTATGAAGCGAAGAAACAGCTTCTTACACTTCCTAACAATGTGCATCAACTGATCAACACTCTTCTTTGCAGAGAAATCCATGAATGATTCAGCACAGATGAGCAGCCACAAGAACAGTCACGGTGCTCCAAGCAATGAAGAAACAGAAGTACTGTGGAAATGCAACACCTTCTTTGAATCTCACATGAATCACGCCTAACAATAAGCTGCCAAAACAGGCCTGCACATGAGATCGAGCTTATGACCTCAGCAGCATTTGCCAGAAACCTTCCTTGTGAAATCCGGCAAGTTTTGTAAATCCTATGAGATGACAAATTTTGCACACGAGCTTGAGTCACAAATGAGAGGGGACACCCTGCATGCCTGCAGTGAATGGAGTTACATCACCAGCTCCCCCACAAAACTCCCTATCAAGAGTGGCTGGTTCCATATTAAAACATCTGAGAGGCTCAGAAAATTAAAGGCCACACTAGTAAACAGATTTAACAGGACTAAAAGTTGAAAACACTTCTGGTACCTAAAAACTCTTTAGGGTGAAGTGAGTGAATTGGGGCAGGAAGTTGTGAACCACCACTGCAGGTGCCACCAGCAGAGCCATCCAGCTGCCTCAGCACTATGCTACAATCACCTTCTGAGCTGAATCAGCTCTGCTGCCATGACCCGGCACTTCCCAATCCATGACTGATACAGCAGTAACTCCACCTATGCCAGCTGCCCTGAGTAATTCCAAAAACAGCCGAAGGATTTTGCCTGGGGAAATGAAACAAAGTGTCTCCTCCCATCAATTCACCTTCTTATGGAGTTAAGTCTAACAAATAACCTGATGGAAGCCTAGACCAAGCAGCCTTCCCACTTTCTTCACAACATGAATCCATATTCCAACTAGCAACAACTACAGAAATGGCAGCACCTTACCCAAGGAGAAAAGCTTCTATTTCCAACACTCTAAATAAAAAAAGAGACAGAAAAACTCTGTTCTACACAACACATATCTATAAAAATACACTTAAGTTGGCATCATGTAATAGATCTTCATCTGAGCAGTTTATTAAAAATAAGAGTTTAGAAACATATACATTGTAGCATTTTTTTAGCCCATTCTAGTCTGCCTGTCGATATTTGCGGCTAAACAAGTGGTTCTAATTATTTTCCCATACACACCCACTGTCCCATAAAGAAGTTTATGATTTAGAATTTTCACTGAAAGGCAGAAAAACGCTTCTCCAAACCTTCTGAATATAACAAGAAATGCAGTGGCATTACTTTCTGCAGGTGATGCAGTTTTAACTGCAAAATAGCATTTTCTTACTCACAAGAGCCTGAAAAAAGTTCACCCATGTAGTCATCAGACTTTAAGTGATATTGTAATTCAGGAGTCAAAACAGTCTGTAAGCCGATCCACATGGAGCACTTTTATTGAACATTAATGATTACTTCAAATTAAAAAGCATAAACTACTGAATGTGTATCACACAATGCTGAAAATGGATTGTTAAATATGATCTTACCTCTTCCCACACGTTAATTATGACTCAACAGAACTACACGTAATAACAAAGGTATGCAAAGACTCACATATTTACAAGTATCAGAACATAATTACTACCTTGTCTAGGAATATGTATTCATCACAGACTGATGTTGGGTAATAGTGCAGAGCTACAAGTTCTCCTAGCCTTACTCACAGATGGGAAGGGTAACCACAGAATTTAAAAATATTTGAGGTATTTACTTAGAACTTCCTGCTAAATTCATATCTATTCTTATCTAAGTAAATATGATGTTTTACTGCTATATACAGATCTTATTAGGAAAAAAAAAAAGTGAAATTTATTTTAAGAAATGTGCAGGTTCTCTAATTCTGGTAGCCCCCTAATGTAAACTCTTAATCACAAACTTACCCAAGTTTTTGTGGGGTTTTTTGTTTTAGTCATGTTTGGGGGGTTTTTTTAATTTTTGTGTTTGGTCTTTTGTTTGTTTTTGGTAGTGTCAGGTCCTGGTTACATTGCTTCCTGAGAGGCAAGCTGACACATTGCACAGCAGTGACTGCCAGCTAGATGGAAATCTTTGAGAGGATTTTTTAGGCTCTCAGTGTGATACATATCTTTGCAAGGAAGCCTTTCACTTCATCTTCTTTCAAAACAAGACTGAGACACTGGGTACACCTCATTTGTTTCTTCAGAATTCCCTTACTGTGGTAACCTTCTATGTGGTAATACTCCAGCTCACCAAGAAAGAAAACCTCCAGCAGCCACGAATGAGTGACCTGCAGCTAAATCCATCAGCAGCCACAGTCAGCCGCTTCATAGACAGATGTGAGCAACCATGTAACAAAAGTAACCTGCCTCATGGACAAACTGCTCCCCAGGAATCCTGTCTCTTTATGCAATTGTCAAATTATTTTATAAAATATAGTGCCTTAAATCCCTTACAAGTTTCATTGTTATTTAACGCAGATTTAATTTTTCCTTACTGCGAAAGAGTGCAATACTTCTTAAATCAAACTTTATTTCACTTTTGACTTCCACAATTATATTTCTTTGAAAGAAAAGCACATTATTCCAGACATATTTCCATCATGAATTATCAAAACCAAGATTTCAGCAGCGACCATAGCCTATAAATCAGAGAAGTCAATGGGAGTTTAATACTTACAGATGTATTTAATCATGCTTGTACAGTGCCTTGCACATCACAGTCCTGACTCATCTAGATACTACAGCAATTTCCAGGTTTACAGATAACTGCATGTACCTTAGTAAGGACACTAGCCCTAGAAAACCACCCCTCTGAGGGATTGGCCAAGATCTGAAATACTATTTACCCAAGAAAGTACTCCCCAGTGCTAGCACAGTTGCTCAGTAATTTACACACACTTCATGTATCATTGCAAAGGACACCTAATTTATTTAATTTTCTCTATAATTTTCTGCAACACTATGGCACATGAAAAAGGCTACAACAGCCAGAGAGAATGCATTCTGTGAAAAAACATTGTTGCAAACTATCCCCTAAAATTGCCATAGGGTAAGCAGGACCCAAGGTTTAAGATGCTTCCTGACTGCTTTGATTGCCATTTTCCTCTATTGCCATCAAGAAGGATCTTGCACATTATTTTTTATAAAAGCATGTGATTTCCAGGAATCTCACCTCAGCACACTGAGCATAGTCCAAACTTGATTCTACACAGCAGAATCTAGACAACATGAAATTACAAGGAAATTGCTAAGCCACATACATTTATTTTCTGTAGCTTAGTCTTCTCTTCCTCTTCTCTCCTTTCTTCCTTCAACCCACTCCGCTCTCCTTGCTAGAACACCATCAGCCCTGTCCCACCTATTAAGAAAAAGAGAAGATTTTATTTTAAAACAAATTTCTCAACAGGGCATTTCTCCTTCCCAAATGGAAAAACGCTCCCCTAAGGTCAGGTAGCACATGTTGGTACCGACACTCGTTTACACAAACAAAAATCATCAGTGACCACAATCATTAGGCATTAGCCACATGTTTACTGTTTGTCTTCAAAACACTAAGATTAGCAAAGCCCTGTGAACTCTGTGCCAATCCACCTGCAGGGTCATAAGAAAATTTCCTTAATCACCTCCAGTGCATCTGAGGAGGGAGACAGGTAGGACCCCAAAGGCCTGGGGCAAGGTACAGACGCACCCAGCACATTTGAGCTCCATCCTTTCTGCTTGCTGCACTTCTACTACTGTACCGACAACTGGGTCTTGACTAAACATGGATTTTCTTGTAAGTACTCTATGACTCTACTCTCTTCCCAGTCTAGGGAACAGAGAGGGCCACACATACACCCGCCCGAATGTAAATATCAAAAGGAAAATGATGCCTCCTACAAAACTAAGACTGATTTGTCTGCTTTTATCTCAGTCACTAATACAAACAGGTTTCACTTAATTTGCTACATGCTGTCTTTTATGCACAATAACACAACAAAATAAGCTGGGTGTTATTATTTTCTTTTTCATATAGGTTTAAGTTTGCATGGCATACAACACCTTGGAGCTAAGACCAATTTTTCCCAGCTTTCTGAAAAGGATCAGACACATGTTCATTGGTTATTTTTTTCAGCACCTATGTGCTCCAGAGACAAAATAATTTGATACTACAGTAAAATAAATCATCTCATGAGGAAAAAAAAAAAAGGAAGAAAAAAAAAGAGACAGAGAAAGGAGTAAAGTTCAAGAACAGACATATCATAGCCTCATTCTATGTATTTGTAAGATATGCAGTAGACTCCTAAGACCAGTCTACCACCATCATGGTTTCTGAAGTACCGTATTTCCTTTATGAATATACCTCCACAGCTGTGAACCTCGACATTCAGCCTCAGTGAGTCAACAACTAAAAGTTAGACATTTGTCCTATATTCCTAAGTAGTCTTGAAAAATAGGAAACACTGCACAAGAACATATAGCCCAAGTGCAGTATTAATCAGGAGAATGAAAAAAAGAACAAATTCATATTCAAATCATAGAGAATTTCAGGCTAAAGTAATACTCTTACCAGTACCAGAGGGGAAAAAAAAAAAAAAAAAGCAACTGAGAAATGATACAGAAAATTATAATTGTTTGTTACTTGAACATTTTCAGTTTCTGATATTAAGGTACTCTGAAAATAGACAAAACCTAGCACTGCTTTTCAAATAAAAATTAAAAAATGCCAAGAGAATAAAACCATGATACATTTGATAACTCACTTTTTTCCCCCATTCTCTGATTAGAAAAACCAACCCTCTCCAAATGTTGAGCGGTATATTCTCCCTTTCAAAGTGAGGTAGGTTACCTAAGCTTCCCAGAGAACACAGGCACTTTGATGATCAATATTTCATTAACACTTTGTAGAGACTGATGATAAAAGTGCACACCTGCAGTTCTAAACACACATGAATTAAAGGCACTGTATGCCCGCTCTTCTCATATTCAACAGACTGACAGATGGGACAAGGAGATGATTCACCTCCTTCAGACTGCATTAACTGTGCCGTGAGATAACACTGAATCACTATATCCTTCTCAATTAAAAAAAAAAAAA
>VXBB01024004.1:46007-133367 GCA_013399915.1 Illadopsis cleaveri
GGGTCCCGGGGCGCTTGACAGGAGCGTCCCAGCGGCACCTCGGAGGCGCCGCAGCCCTGCACACCTTCCCCACGGAAACTTAAGGAAATCCCTGCAGGAGCCGGTGAGCGCCCCAGCCGCGCAGGGGGCAGCGGTGGGATCACGGTGAGGACAGCACCTGCCCCGCTCCTCAGCTCTCCGCCAGCGCCTGTCCTGCTTCTCGGCCCCGTGAAGTGGGGGGGGAAATCAACAAAAGAAAACAAAAAAAGGAGAAGTTGTCCGTTTCGGTGTAAGGCTCCGGGCACGGCCGAGATGTGAAACCGGAAGGCACGGTACGGACTCCTGGCCTCCCGCCCGGTTATGTAAGGCACGGCCGCCCCGACGGAGGGGGAGCCCCGCGCCCCTCGCAGACACCNGCAGAGAAAAAAAGACCAAACAAAAAACACAAAACTCTAAAAATAATAATAAGAAGAAGAAATTAGTAAATCCCAACGCACCCAGCGTATCCTCCTGGGCTGCGGCGCTCCGGAGGCTGCATGCAGCGGAAGGAGTAACCAAGGTGCGAGGGGCAGCGCACACACGCACCTGCGGCCCACTGGGAGCGACGGCCAGGTGAGGGGAGAGGCAGGGATGGAGCAGGAAGGGGGAAGCTCCGCTCCGCGCTCAGGAGCGCGCGGGGGTCCCTCCCGCCGCCCCACAGCCGCGCCTCCTCCGGCAGGCGAGCCGGGAGCGGCCCCCACTCGGTGTCGGCGCCGTGTGGTTTCTTCCCTTGCTCCTTCCTGACCGCTGCCCTCCCTTTGGAAGCCCGGCGGCTGTGCCCCAGTACCTGCGCGGGAGGTGCCCCGGCGGCCGCGCCCCGCCGCCCGCCCGCCCCTCAAGCGCAGGGACCCCGGGGCGAAGGAGGGACGGGGGCCCGTTACCCCCGCGGGGCTCCAGCTGAGAAAGGGACGCCAGTGGCTCTGGGTCACTGGGAGCTGCGTTTGGCCCCGGCCTCAGCGAGGAGAGCGGTGGCAACCTGCCTGCCTGCCCTGCTCGCCCGGAGCTGGCTGCCGGAAACTTCCTCCCATAACTGGGCTTACTGGGTTACATCTGATTCCCAGTGGGTGGCCGGAGGGGTAGGGAAAGGGACCTGCAGTTTTAGACTCAAGAATCACACACCCGCAATAGAGACCGGGTATCACCATGCTCTGCCTGGTCCGAGGCCCACTGCACATCTCGCTGTTCCAGCGGGAATCCCACGCTGTCCGATGGGCATCCTGGAGCCCAGGACCCGGTGTCACCTTAGCGCTAGGCACAGGCAAACTCCAGCCACCTTCCTGGAATGAAGCTCCAGAGCACGACCCTCGGGTGTCGGGCTGTTTGGAATTCAGAGGGGTGAGAAACTGCTTTTTGCGTGTTATCCAGCATTTGGGAGCAGCTCACTTGGTTGAGTACTTCAGGCAGTGTTTCCATTCAGTTCAAAAATGCAAAAGTACAAAGTAAATTTGTATATTTTATTATTTGAAAAGTTCATTGGTGATTACAGTATCTATTGCACCTGCACCATGTTTAAATCTCTATACACAGAGACTTACTAAGCTAGCTATACACCAATTTCTCATTATATAAACCTTTTTTTGTCTTGCTATTCGTCTCCAAGGCTGGAGGGGATCTTAGGAAAGTACTTGGGGCCAGATTAGAAACTCTATGTTCTCCTGAATAAACAGTTACTTGCATAAATATTTCCATTGTACAAAATGTACATCCTAGCTTTCTTATTCCTTGCATTACAAGGTGAGAAGTTTACAACATTAGTCTTTATTGAATGTGTGAAGAATACTGTGCAGATAAAATGCTGGAGTGTGAGTTAGAAAAGGCCACAGAAGGAAGGAAGAGTTGCAGAGGAAATGAAGAGGTGGAGTATCACCATTATGAGCAATTCAAAGTCTGGGAATTTTATATTAAGAATATATAAGATTCTGCCTTGAATCATCTCTTTCCTCACACTTCTTCACTGGCAAAAAGGTATCGCTTCTTTTCTTGGAAATTTGAGGAAGATACTAAATGAGTTTGATGCTTCAGTTTTGTGTACTTTTAAATGGTAACTTTGGTAAAAAGCATGAAAAAAGAAACCAATATTTAACAACTTTAAGAGACAACACTCAATTTCAGATTTTGGGTGGTCATCTCTGTCTTTTCTTGCATAAAATTCTCAGGGGAAATTTAGATACAAAGATCTCATCTGATCACATCCTCAGAAGGCAGATGAATAAATTATGGTAATGAGATTAGAACCCAAATCTTGCATTCTTTCATATTATATGTAGGTTTGAGCTACAATAATTACACTTCAGGCAGTGGATCATGTATTTACACATGTGAACATCTTTGCATACAGATGTGCATACAAAAAATATGCATTTTTATATATGTGTGTTTGTGTGTGTTTCTGCATACAGTTATGCATGCTTACTCAGTTGAGGCCTAAATGTCTATGAAGGTGTGAGGAGATTCACAATTGCAGAGTGTGCATTGTCATACAGTATATGGGAAAAAAGTTTGAAGGAATTACTGCCCTTGTACAGCTGTGTTGCCTAGCACAGCTGGAACATCTCTCTCTTAGTGTCTGGAACATCTCCCTGGTGTTCAGTTTGTAGTTTCCCCTATTGTTCCAGGATTTTTGTATGTAAGCAGATGTCAGTATGCTCAATTACATAGGCAAATTAAACTTCTGTAAAAAACACTAGAATCAGTGAACAGCACTGCTTGCTAGAAATGTAGACATTCTGATTTGTCCCTTGTAACTATGCTACTAATGAATACCAGCTCCTGGAAACACTTAATGATGAAAGCAAGTGTTGATGTTCAGCAGCAATGTGCCCACATCTACAAGGCTGGTATCGTTTTGTCTTTTGTTTGCTTCCTTTTGCAGGGAGAAAAGAAAAATGTCATCTTCTTTTTAAATACCCTCCACACTATTTCACCTCTGGTCTTTGGGTCACTGTAAAGAACTCTACCTGAATAAAAGATAGGATGAAAGCAAACGACACAGGGAATTAATTTTGATTTTTTTTAAAAAAAAAAAAGTTCATTAAAAAATTGCTTGATTCAGGTATGAAATGTTCATTTATGCAAATCAGAGAAAGGCAATGGAAGAAGAGCAGAATTTGCACACAGTATTTCATATGTACTTTTATATTAGAATTGCCATTTTTTATTCTTAATGAGAAGCAATTGACCTTGTTGGCCAATAGATTAGACTTATTAGGAAAACTATAGTTTGTCTGTGATAGCCTCATAATGGGTAACCAGACCATCATCATATGAACTCAGAGAAGGATTTAATTAAAATTCATGGAACACTATTGAATTAAGATGAAAGAACAGCTATTTGCTTTCAAGAATTGAAAATGGCAAATGGCAAATGTTGTAATGAGGAACCATCACTGAGACAGTGGCGATTGCCGATGCAAGATTAACAATATCAAGCCCTACATGTGGAGGAAACATAATCTAGGCCTAATTAGGAACTCATTTGAAATTTTTCATGAATGGACCATCAGTGAATTCCAGATGATAATAGTTTCATTTAAGTCTTAGAATCAAGTCTTGATTATAAAGACTTAGGAGGTTGCTGTATTTTCCCAAAACCTTTTATTATGTGTGAGTCCTTAAAAATAACAACACAATGCGTAACCTATTTTCGTGAGAACAGTCACACAAGTTCTTGACACTTTCTTTCCCAAGAAGACTGATTCAAGAGCATTGTCTCAGCAAGTATTTTTTTGAGCAATGTCAGACTGTTTATATAGTCAAACAGAACACCATTACCTGCAGATGCTGAAAACTGTCACAGACTGGCAGCTATGTGTTAGCAGTCAATACTTTCAAGGTTGGACTAGAATTCCTAGTTATTATATGGTCAGAGTGGCTAAACTTTAGAAGATCTCTGTGAAATATTTAAAAAAATGGCTCAACTTATGTCTTTCTTCAGCAAATACCTGTGAAAGGGGCAGTTAAAAACCTACCATTTCTGAAGCCTTTGATTCTTAAAAAAATTGCAGTTTTATTTTCTCAACAAACCTTGAGAGTCAGGGTGGTGTTCTGCAGCCACAAGGGGACAGACCCTCTTCAGAAATCTTGTCAGAACTCACAGTTTCATATTAGCCATGGGTATTAAGACATTTGACCTCATTGTAAATATGCATTGTAAAGAAAATCTTTCTACTGGTAAATTATGATTAGCAACTGGGTGAATCAGTAGTGGATGCATGACAATATGATAGATATTGACAGTCCTTGCAAATATGATCTGTCCTTCCCTGAATGAGAAAGAAAAGCAATTGTTTACAGAAATACTGGCATTTAAAGTTCTGAGTGATTGCATTTTAAAGCAAAAATATCCTATCAGTGATCAAACAAGAATTTTTGTTCCAAATTGTTGACCTAAATATTTGTCTTCTGATTCTAAAACATTTTTCAAGAGGTGAGCATTATTTTTATGACACCACCAATATCCTGTTTGAATGAAAACATTGAAAAGTGGTTGTAGTAGCACAGGACCATGAAGATGACCGTAGCAGGCCTACAAACTAATTTTCTCCATTGTCTGGGGGTTTTTTTGTCTCTGTCTAATCATTGCCTCTGACAACCCAGTTTTCTGTGAAACTGATCATCTTGCAAGTTATTTCAAACACATTTCATGTACTGCTGCAATATAGGTCAAGGAAGTCCTATGATAAAAGGAGATTTTCTCTTCTTTTTCTTCTGACATGAACATTCCAGCTAATGGAAAAAGTTTGTCAAAAATATTTGATGTGTTCAAGTTCTGTTAAGAGCGTTACCATGTTTCTGCTTTTCACTTAATCAGTAGAGAAAACATGCCTGCTGTGTACAGTTAATTTACAAATGAATGAGTAGAAAACAAACCTCTATAAATACCTCTTCACTTATACCAATTAAAGTGTCTGTATTCTCAGCACTTACTTGCAGATGCATGCACACACACAAATATACATAAATCTGATCCATTTCTATCCCTGTTTTTTTAAGCCATGATAGAGTGTTTTAAATGTTCCTGTGGGCAGATGAAGAGTTAACTTCAAGAGAGACAGAAATTAATATGTACAATAATACAAGACTACCTACTATGAACCTCTGTTCTTCCCACCTTCCCTTTTTCACTTATAACACCTCGGCTCTTACATTGCGTGTACTTCAGAACTGGGACTTCTCTTTGGGATGATCAACACAACATTTCCTCTATTTCAGTATAGATACTTTTAAAATAACAGTCCTCACTCAGCTCAGTGCCAGAGGAAGTTCTGCCTGTCTGTGTCTCCATCCGTTTTCTTGATCCATTATCTGCAGCGTGTTGAACTACTGGTTTGTTTCTAATGCCAGTTCTCCAGTCATTTGGAGAAATCATCGTTATTCCAGAGATGTGAAATATCTAATTTCCTGTCACACTGAACTTGGAAACAAATGTAACAGGCAGGGTGTCCGCTCAAAGTCTTTTTACTTTTTTGTCATGAAAGAAAAAAAGAGGAATAATGCCTTTGTTCAGCTTTAAAAATGAAGATTTACAAGTCCCCAAGTGAAAGTTTCCAAAAGGGATAATTGGAAAAGAAACCAGGCTTAGAACATAAAGACAGATTTAGTGTACTTACTAATAAGAATGATCGCCTGGCATGCACAATGAGATGACTTTTTTGTTATTCTTTATAAAATCATAAGATTCTGACATTTCATCTTTCAAGTTAATTTTTGTAAGGGAAATCAAAGGGGTATTAAAATTAAGTGATAAAACTTAATGACAATATGATTTTGTTTACTATAGCGTAATCCTTGAAGTAAAAGTCTGTAAAAGGCTAAAATTTCTATTACATGCAGCTTGGGACCACCTAGCTCTTGAATTCAGTGCAATATGAGAGTAAATCACACAATGCAGATATGTCTCTACAAGAGAATCTAATGTGTGCTCAGATCAGTTTTACATTAAGTAAAACATACTCCTTAAAACTCAAACATGACAGCCATCATTATAGTTTCTCCTGCTGCAAAAGAAAGAAGCTGTAGTCACTGTGTGGGCAGACATCTACAAAGCTCTGCTTTATTGCTATTCAATGCCTTTCCAACAAGAGGAAGTCAACCAGCCTCACACATAAAAGTTACTCCAGAATGCCTCAGCACAGCTGCGGCGGTATCAGCAGAGAAAGAGCAGAAAACATTTTTGATAACTGAACTGGGGCCTTCCCCTTCACACTACAAAAAACAAGCCCCTACTACAAAAAACAATCACATTTTGCAGCTGGGGCTTAGCTTCATAGCATAGGAAACTTGTGCCATTTTTCGGGTTTGCTGTTGCATAATCTAGAGGGATCTGAGAACAAGCAGTTTTCAGTACAAATCTATGCAAAGTGTACAATTATAGGGCATGTAGTTGCTTGCACTTCTTTCTGTTTTCCCCTCTGGGAAATACTTTTCTCTTTCATACGTGGCACTGTGCTAACCAGTCTCTTATCTTTTCTTTCACTTTAGCAGATTAAATAGCTAATGCAGCATACATAAGAAAGAACTTTATCTACTATGCTTACAGTGCTTTTTAATGGACTGCACATAACTTTGTTCTGCTACTGACTTTGACTCGAATTGTCAATGTATAACATTCCCTCCCCATAATTCTACATTTGCAAAATGGGCAAGTAAGCCAGCTGAACAATAAAATTATGGTATTTGCACCTGTGGAGTTTGTTTTTAAAAAGGAGGATACAATATCCTTGCAGGGTGTTATGTCACTACAATGGAAGAGGTCTGGAGAACATGGATGTCAGTAGCAGTTTTAAGGATTAGCACAGTAGTACCCCAATTTGTGCTGGAGAATGCCCATTCTTGGTGATCTCTTCTGACTGGCAGATATGGATTGACTTATGCTATGGGGTAAGCAAGCAGTCAATTAGAAAGAGAGAGGCTTTCAGCACACTCTGTGTGCTGCACTGCATTGCTTAATACTAGAGTTTACCCCAGATTCAGACATGGTGTGTAGAAGGATGAATCAAACTTTAATCAGAAAAGTGCTTCAGATTTATGCACCTTATAAGGTTAACCATAATAAAAGATTGTTATTTCGACTAGCCTGTAGTAAAAAAAATAGTAAAAAAACCTGTAAAAATTAAAATGATGGAGAAATCTAAATCTACCAAAGCAGATACAGTATTCAGTAATCACTGTCAATAAAGTTCTGTTCTTGTGTTCCTGAACAATGGTAGATTGAATAGTGTTGTTTTCAATTCACTTCTTTACAGTCACAATGCAACAATTCTCAACTCTGAAAATCAATAACTCCCGAATATTCAGACAATACAAGAAGTTTCAAATGGGCTTGAGCAGGGTAATTGTTATCTTATGCCTCCACAGTCAGTGCTGAAAATTTCACCTCAGATAACTCTGGAATTGACTATGCCAAGCTTTCTATTTCTTGGTCAAAACAAATGTAAGGTATGATGGGGCAGTGCTACTGCAACCTAATAATAATTTTAACCTGCATGGTAGATCTAAACTCTAAATATTAACAAGCCATGTGGATTTTTAGACATACATTGCAAAATCTAAGTTGTCGTGCTTTTTACATGAAGAAAGCAACTTTCTGTATAATTCTAGTATATGAAATAGATAAAGCAGTGTTTCTGAGGTTTTAGGGAGGGGCGTAGCCCAAATAAACTCTTTTCCCAAATCATTGAAATTTGACAAAATTTTAAGTGCTCAAAGCTGAGTCTTCCAATGGTGGTGGTAACCACCTATAAATAATTCCAGGTGGATCTTTGGTCTGTTTTATTGGTAATTATTAGGTATTTCATAATGCATTTGATATAAATGTCTTGTAAAAAAACTATTTTCACTTATGAAATGAGTAAATATATCCATTTCCCAAAATACACTACTGTATCAATTTTAAAAGGTTCTTTGATCTCCGTCATAATGAAAATGATGCCACTTCTGTGTGTTTAAAAGTTTCTCTTGAAGGTAAAAGAATAGGCAGCTCAGAGATAGCAATAGTCTACCAAATTCCTGTTTTTTCTATTTCTGATAAGCTCTAGTTACTAGTATAAAACTTTAGTTTCATTAATAGAGAAAAAAATTTAATAACTGGGAAATTTAAAAAAAGCTATCCACTATGAAAGAAGGTGGCAGTAAGAGGAGGTACAGGAAAGGAAAATTTGGGCCTCTGATGCATTTCAACAGGGACACACCCTACAGTTGTCCAGATTCCTTCCTCTTTGATATGAGCTAGAGAAAAAGCATGGCCATAAAATGGGTGGAAGGAGCCAGCTGAGAAAGGATGCAAGTAATTTGATAGGAAAGATTAAAATTAAAATCTTGAAGAAATGAAACTTTAAATCTTTCCTAGGTCATGCCTTTATGAAAGGGCAAAAGAAAAAAAAAAAGCATTAATACTAATGAGGGTAGGCAGCAGTACTCTAGGAAATGAGTGGAGCTCAGAAGTATAACATTACCTTTACTAGACAAGGGCTGAACCTGTAAATCTTCCAGTGTATAAAAGATGATTATAACCAGGTCAGATAAGCACAGAAAGAAGGTGGTTTCATATGTAGCAAAAATGTTTAGAGGTGGTGAATACTAAATAAAAGCATGGGGTAAAGAACCAGGAGGAGTTCCAGCTCCTATGGCCTTGGACATGTTCTGTCTGCAGTAGTGTGAGGTACAGTCAGTGCTCTCTCTCTTGGGGCTGCTTCTTGATGTTTCTGTAGTTGTCAAAATCTGTCATCAGCCCTGCTGATGCATGCTGATGCTTGCCCCCAAAGTCACACATCTTCTTGGTAGTCCAAAATATCCTGGTGAGGACTAAGCAATGGGCATGATGGCACTCACTGGGTTAAGGAACGCCACCACCATGCCAGACCACAACTGATGTTACCTGCAGCTGTGGCAGTTTTGTGGAGGCAACACCAAGTGGCCCAAATAGGTGGCAAAGTTTTCTATAAGATTAAATATTGGGAAGAAATTTTTGTGTTCAATTTCTCGTGCAAGTCCAGTGTAGGGACTCCGTGATGGTAGCTGAAAGAGCTATTTGTCAGATTCAGTATCTTCTTTCTGTCATTTTTTTTTCCAGAGTAGAACCAGTTTTTTAATTAATTACTATTAGTAAAACCGGTAATCAAAATACTGCGTACAGTTATGCTATTTCTGCTCCAGCTGAAACAGGAATGTTTGTTTGTGGATGTTAATGATGACACTAAGCAGAGAGGTAACAACAAGGTTAAAGGGAAAAAATTATCCTCTTAAATATTGCATGAATAACTGACTTTTTACGATTTTTGGTTAGTGGGATGAAACATCCAGTCTTCAATGCTTTAGAAGAATGCTCTTTTTCTACACTAAAGAAAGAGCAAATTATACTCCACTGTTGTACAACTTACACAGCTGTCGAAGAATTGGAATCTGATGCATCACAAAGACAAATGATGTAAAATGGAAACATGACATTTCAAGGGAAAAATATACTTGAAATGGAAAACAGGGAAAAAAAAATCCAGTTAATTGTCTGCATGAAGTTGAATTTCCAAGAAGAAACAAAGCAAAAGAAAGCCCAACAGATGTTTTTGTGAATGCTTTTTAAACTTGCTGTCAGCACCTTCATTGGGAAACACCCAAATTCAATGAGTAAATGAGCTTGGAATTAAAGTGAGTATATTCATAAATTTTAATATATTTTAATAATTTCATAAAAATAGTCAAATCATAAAGTTTCAGCCCAGAACATTGGCTCCTGTGTAACTGTTTGGAAAAGTCTTTATAAATTAATAAACCTATGAAGGCAAACATTTATAGTTATAAATTGTAATTATATAGTGATGTGTAAATTATTGGAAAAAATTATCAGAGCTGAACAGCTGCCAGTGGCTGAAACTGTCCCAGTAAAATTGCCAGTGTGAGGACTTTTTGGTAGACTGGGCTTATCTGTGGTTCAGCTTTAGCCCAAGGAAGTCTTTCTCTGAAAATAGCTCTGTTTTAGGCATGCTTTTTATGAGAACTGTGCATACATTGTTTTCAGCCTTGTGTAATCTTTCCTTCACATGTCATAAACCCTTGCATCTCTTACATTAAACTTGGTGTTTGTTACAAGAGTAATTGTAAGCCCTGGCTAGGTTTCTCTTCCACCAGTTCTCTTCCTCCAGCTCCAAAAAACTCCAGTTATTTCCCTTCATTTTTCCTACTATTAATTTTCCATCAAGGCCATTGAAAATCTGAAAAACATTCAAAAAGTCCTTAGAAGGTAATAAAACAAAGAGTGTTTTTCTAGATATATTTTAAACAATATTCAAATCAATAAATTTAACCATGACCTCCTAAAATAATTTTTAAACAGCAACTGTAAGACTATAAGAAAAAATATTTTATTCTCTATACTTGGAATTCACATTAATTTTGTTCAAAGATAAGTTTTGTGAAAGTATTTCTGTAAATTAGCCTGTGCTGGAGCATGTGCTGGTGTGTGTGCATGTCCAAAATAGCAGAAGACGGTTGTGGGTTTTTTGTTAATAATGTAGCTGGTGCATAATTTTTCCATCAAGTGTCAGCATCTCACAGCATGAGCAAACAATGTATTCAAAAAGGACGTGACAGAGGGAAGAATATTAAAGAGTTTTACTGTAGAAAGACTATTAAGGGAAAATGTGATTTTTCATGACAGTAATAGCCCATCAATCGTTGTTAAATCAGGTACAGATTTAATACTACAAGGATTGGATACCTCTTTGCATAACAGCATTTGGTTTTACAGGTAACATACAGTTCATCCCTGTTACCAAAATCTCACCCCATAAAATTCTCTGAGAGCTGAACTTCACCAAAATGAAGGTACACTGCATGAATGAAGTGAAAAGGTCTGGAGACAGTTATTTTGTTCCTGAGTACATATAACACACTAAAACTGGCACAAATCTTTACAGAGGAAGGCAGAAATGCCACTGTCAGATTATCTGCGCCCTCAATTTTCCCTGTAAGCATCTGCAGAGCTCTGTTTTTATCCTCCCTCCACTTGCTTTAATACCTTCAATTGTAATGATGCATATGTTAAAAAAAAACACAACAAGCAAAATGTTCCCACTCCCTGCCCAAATGAGAACAGCCACCTGCAGCATGACTGCAGTTAAGCTTTCAGTGGACAGAGACAAGTGCCAGGCAAGCTGACCGATAGTATTTGCCTTGTTATACTGCTTCCCATCTGCCTGTGTCCATCTGCTGCCTTGTCCATTATTCAAGGTCCTGATAATAGTCACCATCTTTTGCTTCCACGTTGAAAGCAGAGTTTAGCATGAAAAGGCTTCAGGTTCACCGTTACATTAATAAACATAATTGCAGCTAAAACACTCTTTGTGTCTGGGGGGTTGGTTTTTTTTCCATTTGGCCACTTCAGATTCTCGTGCTGCGTAACTGCAGTCCACAACAATCTTTGAAGAATCTGTACTACCTATTTTTTAATGAAAATTCCTACCTCCTGCTGGTTTGGCACAAACTGAGGGCCCCAATACAATCTAATTTGCAGACAGATGGGGAAAAATATGTGTCTTTTCAATGACCAAACATGTTTAGTTCATGACTATTAATTAGGTCCTGATTTTCTCATCAAATGGGAAAGAAATTACTTAAATCGCTGTTTTCAAATCTTATGCACGTCTTCAAAAACCATCAGTACATGTAAGAAGTATTACATTTCTGAAATTAGGATTGCTTTGTTGAAACTAAACTGCAAAAATTAAAGGATTCCTTTCATCGTCATGCCTCTTGCTGATCCTGAAGGCCAACAAGCTGAGCAGTCTCTCCTGCTTCATGAAATCTTGTGTTTTGCTCTGCTTGTGCTGTGTGCTGGGAGTGGCACTTAAAATCTTCCATTTTTTTTCAGTGGAAAGCATCTTTTGAGTGGGGAGAAAAAAGTGCTTTCAATGGGTGTTCCACTTGCAAAGAACAGCTTGCTGAATGTCATCTTGCACTTACAATCACTGAAGCAGCCTATTCAGAGCAGAATGTGTCTGCTATCCTTAACTCAAAATCTGGGCCGATGCAATCAGTCCCTTTCCCTTAACTTAATGGGCAGATCTACATCGACTTCAATGTCAGCTTAATCAGACTCTAAGCTCTTCAGGGAGAGGAATTGAATTTCCTGGGATATGTGGAATCTAGCTTGCTGTCAGAGGTTTAATTCAGGGTGATAGAAGATAACGTCACCACCCCCTGGGATTCATTTTATTAAGTAGAAAATAGAGTATTTTAATTATAACTTCTGTCATAAGGCCACAGTTTAAGTGGAATATTTAGGTTAAAATAAAATATCTCAAGCATAAACTGGTATTTATGGATACTCCACAAATCTGTCACTCAGCACTGCATATAAATCAAGTCTGTTTCCTCAGTAATAGGTTGTTACTTATCAATTTCACATTCTCTGTTATTTGCCTTGCAAAGCAATGTATTTAGAAGAAGATTATTTTTGTGTCGTCAATTTCTCTGCCTCTGTATCCATGTCTTGAGTATTACATCACAAAGCAAATAAATAATTCTGCTTTATCCAGTAATATTGAGAATAGTGATGCAGTGCAGCATTATTACATAATTATTACATATTTCCAATTACATATATTGGGGAAAAAAATCTCACTTTACGGTTAGACCTTGCAAATTCTTAATGTGGCATGAAGTAATTTTTTTTTTACAAGGACTACTTTTAAAAAACAGTGACATCAGTTGCGAAGTTTTTTACTATATGAAGTGTCAGAGTGGGTGGATTTGCCTTTTATGCAATGAGCTGTTTTATCAGGAGCCTTTAACACGAGGGCATGTACTGCTCAAGGGAGATGCTGTGCTGTAAGGTCTGTAAGTGTCATTGTCTGTAGGCATGATTAAAAAATATATCTAATATAGATGTGCTGCCACCTGTCTTTTTTCCAAAGAAACTGTCATAGCCCATCCATTTTAAGGCTGGGGGTTAAGTTCCCAGCTGTTGTGACCCAATTCAGTGTCTGGCTTCTGCTTACACTGATAATTAACTTTTCAGTTGTCATAAAAGGCTTCAGGTTGAACTACTGTGAAAAGAGGTAAAAATAGTGGATTTTGCACTTCTCTGGGGCAAACAGGCTTTGATTTATCATAGGATGGTGGTTGAGTTGGAAAGGACTTAGAGATGATCTATTTATTCTGGTCTTTTTTTAATTTGACAAAATATGTTAAGTTGCTTTTTACTCTTGAAAAATTAGTCTCATTGAGAAAAAACTTCAGCTATTTTCCTTCATTTTTTCTACTATTAATCAAAGAGAAAAAGGCTGTAATAGTGAAATAAATGCAAATTATTTAGGAAAGGAAAATATAATAATTGTGACACTTGGTACAAAGTTAATGCATAACTATTAGCACCTGATGAGCCCATTAGCTATATTGATACAGAAGATCAGTTTTATCTATTATGAAACTGTTTTTCTCCTTCCAGATTAATGAAATTGCTAAATTTGATCTCTGTGCAGAATAAGATGAAAAGATAACCGTAGAATTGTGTAAATACTGCCAATGCTTTTTAAATGCATTCAATCAAGCTAAAACCCCTCAGCACATTAATTTTTCCGTATTTCTCTACCATGAAGACAAAGAAATTATTGGCTGATGTTTCCCATCAGGTGTTTGGGAAAAGTCTCCCAAGGAGCCGAGAAGCTTGAAGTGAAAGTACTCACTTTTGAGGTAGTATATTTATTAGATGGAGACCTTTCAGGGTCCTAAAAAAGTGAAGAGGGCTCTTTAAGCCTTGTCATAACCCTGACACAGAGATCAGTTAATAAACCCAGGCATTGATCACACCTCTCTCTTCATTACCAGAAAGCATCATGCATATACAGTGAATTGCTCAGCAGTGACAGGATAAAATCAAAATTTTCATTCAGCAACAGTCAGGAGTTTAATTTTTCTAGGAATTATGCTTCAGGTAGAGGACTTACGTTCCCAGACAAGCAAATATTATCTGCAAGACAGAATCTTCTGGAACTCTCTAACCCTTTCAGGACTGAAGCAGCCATTGGGATTTTAATTGTTGGAGGATGGAAAAAAAGGCACAAGGTCTGGAATGTAGATCTACAAGATTTCTGCCCATCTTCACTCATAAAGACACTCAAGCACATGCTTACAACAACTCCAATGGGATTCAGTCATGTGTTTTAAGCTGGATATCAGTGGTGTTTTGGATCAAGGTCCATAAGTATATACACTCACTGATCACACAGTGGCTAGTTCTAGTTTAACCAAAAGCTTAAATTTTGAGATGCTAGTGACTAGGTAGAAAAATGCCTTTTCAATTATTAAAAAAAAAAAAATACACTTACAGGTTTATTGTCCTAAGACCACCAATATGTCAAATTGAATGCTTTGGAGTAAGAGGCTGGAGATCAGTCACCAAAATTGTCAGCCCAGGCAGTACTCAGCCAATAATGAGAGGCAGACAAGCACCTAAGTGGAGTTATCTCAGTTATGGAGTTATGTTTTCAATGTACAGATTGGCATAGAGTAAAAGTGCAGTGAAAGCTACATCCCACACTGAAACATGGAAGCAGTCAGTAAAGAGGGGAACAAAAAACTTTTACTCACCAAGGGAAAGTTTTCTCTACTAGCTAGTTATATATAGGCCTTGGCCAAAGGGCTGCTGCAAGCAATATATATTTATTCAATGAGGGGAAGCAATCCTGGTTTTCATTGAGAAGAATGGGCTGATTATTTCCTGTATAAGCATGGATTAATATGAGTTTTGGAGCAAAAGAATGGGTTCCTGTGGATGCCCTTGCAGGCCTGAAGGGAAGGAGAGCTAGTATTCCAACAAAGGATAAGAAGGGGGCAAGCAGAGATCTAAGCATAGCTGAAGATGCACTGTGAAGGTGCTTCCCCATAGGAAGCTAAAAACAGCTTAGTGATGGGCAAGATTTTAGGTGGAGGTTACTGAGCAGGTGCAATATGAGGCAGGAGGGAAAGACCCCAGCCACAAATGAAAAACAGACATAGTATTTGCATTAATAAAGGTCAAAGACTTTTCTTACATAACCTTGCCTAAGGTACACTAGCAAGCTCTTCTTTCACTTCTGCATGTATATCTTTTTTGGTAATGATTTGAAACTGTACTGCTTTGGGATGTCGTGAATGGATACTTGTATTTGCATTCTACTGTAACTGAGGTTGAATGGGATTTCATTCAACTGGAACAGCATGACATTGGTAACTTAAAAAAAAATCCATGTACTGGGTTACCTCAATAAATCCCTGCCTCCTTAGTACATATTCCTATACTCAGAGGGTGACAGAACAGACAACATTTCAGTAACACCAGTCACATGAAGAGTTTGCACCACAGGCATCAGGAGAAAGTCATGGTTAAATGTGAGGCTTGCAGGGAAAATGTCAGTGTCATTATTGGTTTCCACTGCATTAAAGGCTGAAAGAATCTTTTAGGAAATAGAACAAAGCCACATGCTCTACAAGCTACTCTGCAACTTCAGAGTGAAAACTATATAGGAGATGAGGCACACATATTTAATGAACCAGTAAAACTACAATATGAATTGTAGCAAGCTCTTTCCAAAAGCTTTGCAATGCATTGCCCTTAAAGCCCCCAGGGGTTTTCTCCTTTTTGAACAGTGGAATGACATGAATTTCAAAAGCAGGAGATTATGTAAAAGGAATATAGAAGATGTTTCATTCAAAACCAAAATGGAAAAATCAGTGTATTTAGCTGACATTTAGACTTCATATGTATCTGTAATATGAGAGTCCATAATCTGGAACTGCTCTTCCATCCTCTTACTCTGCCTTTATTTCTGTACCTCCCTGAAATTGTAGGCTTAAGTGTAGATCTCTGATGCTCAGTAACACAAAGAAAAGGCTTTTTGTTTAACATTCTGTGTTCCGCAATAATTTATAAAATCAAACTAATATATTGTTTTGGTTTTGTTTGTTTTTTTTTTTTTTTTTGTTATTATTACAGTATTTCTTGCAAGGTGCTACCAAGATTGTATTTGCCAATTATAACAGCAGAGTTGAAAAACACACTAAGGGCCATTATGTAGAAGATAAAACTAGCCAAAATAAGGAATAAATGGATGCAAAGACAGATGAAATTGCTTGCTTAAATAAGCAGTTTACTTGTGACAGTGGCTGCAGAAATGTGGGTCTTCCTGAAAAGAAATATCAGATCTAACAGTCTATCAAGTTTTGAAAAAATTTAGTCACAAATCTGAAATCTACAGTTAATCTCACCCGAATTTCACATATCAAAGTCCCACATAAATGTTATCTGGGGAAAAACTAAAACCATGAAACAACCCATGTTCATCTGTTTTGTTTTATTAAACTACTTCTTCATCCTCACTAGTTCCCTTCAGCCTAGTGATATCAGTCCTCTGATCTTGAAATCTGTAATGTTCTGTTACAGAAATGAGCTAACAGGCAAAATCATCTCTGAATCAGATGACCCTCTATAAGGAGATTGTCCCTGAGGGACATATTCTGTGGTAAAGAGAAAGCATCATGTGTTACATAATCTCTAAGTGTTAGTTGATGCCTTGAGTCATGAGTAAGGCACTGTGGTAGACTCTGGATAAAATGTACTAAGAAACTTGAACAACACTGTGTGGGTAGAGAACATTAAACACTCTCAATAAATATAGAAAAATTAACCAAGACAATTCCTAGATCTATCCTGTACCTTCTGAAGATATATCATCTAAAACACCAGATCCTACAGCCGAAATCCCTACACAGTGTTTCAGCATATCATTAAATAAGCAGATCATTAAATTCAACAAGGCAAGGTTTCAAAAAAATTGTTTCCCCACTTAATTTTGAATGCTATACAATAGGGATAGGGCCAAGATACATTTCACCAAGAAGCAGTCAAAACATAGCATGGCTTGTACATCTATACAGATGGAGGAGTAAAAGGATTGAGCCTGCCACCAACAGGGAGTAGGTCACTCCATTCCTTACACTTTATGAACTAGAAAATACAGTATAAGGCACTCCTGCCTATTGATTTTGTGAGAAACTCTAGTCTGCTAGTGGAGAGTGTTAACTGGGAAATGTGGTGCAGTTTCTTTTTCAAAATTCCAATATTACTGTGAGAAAAGTGGGAGTAAATGTAAAGAAATAAATTAAAGATCTGTCATAGGTTTTCATTTAAAAAAAATACCCCACAGAAATCGTACACTCCTTATTGTCTGGCATACAATGTCTGGTTTTAGTCTTCAAAGCAGATCAACAGGAAAACAAGTTGATTTTTTTTTTCTGCTGGGTGGAGATGCATAATCTACATTTCTTTCTTTCTAAAGTTAATACACTACTATTGCTGCATCTGATGACATCCAACTGTGTCAGGTTACAAAACCTCCAGGCAAAGAAATCTAGCCAAACCAATCTAGTAAAACTAATCTCCTGAAAAGATCTGGGAACAAATTGGAAGTCTGAGACTTTCATTTTAGGGGCTTTTCCAGTGTGTTGTTTTGAAGCATGTGATGACCACACTGAGAGTCACTATCCACTTTGGTAAGTTTGGAATTCCTCTTACATGCATGGTAACAAGTTCAGCTTTCGCCACTCCTGGGTGCAACACAAGAACACATCTCAGCTAACAGTGGTATGTTGGAATTACAAAAAGTTAACCTCATTAATCAACCTAAAATCAGTGTAAGAAATGCATATAATGAGCAGAAGCAGAGTGAAGGATGCTTGCCTTGTCTGAATTATTTGCACTTCAGAGCTGTTGCCTGTAACACTGTGGGACTGCTACTGGACGGAACAAAGAAAAGTTACATATTGGCCAAATCTCTTCTTCCTGTGGAAATTCACCTATGTTATAACACATTCCTTTCACTCTAATGGAGGGTTCTGCCAGAAACAGGCCATTCTGCAATGTTGAAAGAGAGAATACTATTCCACCACAGGTCCCACTTTTCTGTGCTCCGCAACTGGCAGATGGCAGTGCGTTCTCCCATCTCATCACTGGGGTTACCTGTAGGTGAACATCTCCAGCAATGCAAGTAATTTTTTGGTCTTATGTACACCCACAGTGTTTTCCTCCTGGTGCAGAGCAAGCTGGAACAATATACTTGTTTTTAACACCAGTGTCATGGGCCAGTGCCATGACATGCTGCCATCTTGGCCGTTCCTGTCTGGCCCAAGAAAAATAGAATGAGAAGTCAAGCTGCTCTTGCTGGGCAGAGGGATGGGCATGTATTTTTTGAGGCTCTTGGTCCAGCTTAGACACAGAAAGGTCAGTGTGAAACCCAATGTGTCCCATCTAAAATACATCCACAATTTAGACTTTTAGTTTATTTGTGTCCATTTTCTGCACCAAGGACCTTGCTTGTGATACTCTGAACCATTGAATGGGAAGGGTGGAGAGAAAACACTGACTGTAATGGACAGTAGGTGAAGAAAGGACCCTGTAAATAATCACACCAGAGTGCGAAACATTCTGCCCCTCCAGCCCCAAAAAAGAAAAACAAAATCCCTTCCAAATGCAAGGAATTAAATAGTGTTAAAGGGAACACCATCCAGGCCTGTCAGCTATCCTTTCCTTGGATACAAGAGTGATACTCACCAGAGGACATTTCATTCTTTCTCTAATGTTTATTTGTTAACCAAGCATACTCATTAATTACATGTGTCCCAGAATTCTTGCTGGGATTTGCAGTCACTCAGAGATGAAAATTATGAGAACAGAATAGGAATAACTGTCATAAGCAACTCTTGCCAAAGTACATTTAAAATTAATGGGTCTAAGCAATTATTGCTTTTCAAATGAGACTCGTTAAACATGAGATTGAATTTTAGAAACAGGCATAGCAGACCATCAATGGTTTCAAAGCATAAGCAGCAATTTGGGCAGTTTTCTCTAAGAGGAAAAAATGTATGGGGAAAAAGTCTTAAAAAATATTCAGCTGAGTATTTTGCAAACAAGTTAAGTCTGCAGGTGAAAATGATAAAAGTTAATCTTGTGATTAGCAATTAAAATACAATTAAATTTTAAAATACATTAAAATTGTGACACTTTGCAATATGAATTGTGGTGTTCAGTCAAGGGTTAGACTTGATCCTGGAGGTCTTCTCCAACCTTAACTATATGATTCTAAAGTGTACCTAGAGAAAATGAACCAAGTGAATGTATGGAAAAATATAATGCTTTCACCTGGAAGAACTTATGATCTAAAGATATCATAGAAATGCAAGAAATGGGTGATAAAAGCAAACAAACAAAACCGAGTGAAAGGCAACTGTATTTATCATGTTCTGTGGATTCCAGTCATTCATTATCAAGCCAAAAAGGTAAACCCTATGCACTAAAATAGTATTTAACAATTATAGAAAAATGGAAATAGAGAGCTTGGGGAAGAGTGAGCAGTCAGCGGCACTTAACAAAAGTTGAATGAACAAATGTCAGAACACAATGATACCTCTAGCCAGCTTCTAATTCCCTTGCTAGTTCCTTTGGCTTACAGCCTTAATTTGACACCCTCAAAGTGATATAATATACAATAAATACTAGTAAATAAGCTTAGGATTTCAGAATATGCTGAATCAATTACCATCACTTCTATTTTATTCTATTTTCTATTACCCTCTTCCAAATATTTTAGTGGGAGATGCAAACATTTTTGAAATACAATACAAATCTTTACAAATAGGAGGGATAGCTCATTTTGATGGAAGTCTTGTTGGGGCACTGATAGTTACCTAACATAGTAGTTCAGGTGCACCAGGCTCTAAATATAGTAGTTTTTAATAGCCACATGAGTGTTTGTTTCCTTGCTGCCTGTGTGAACAACCCATTGCTAAGAACAAAATACAAACCCAGTCCTCCATACACCCAATGTTTATCATCTCTGAGGAAGTTTCACAGTTCAAAAAGCAGCATCTTTGTTCATACAAGATTTTAAAGTTTTGAAAGTAAGCAATTTAAAAAGAGCTTTTGTCTAGTGATAGAGTTGTAAAATTACCTTTTCTATTTACTTACCGTGAGAAGGAGCACCACAAAATTTGATGAGTCTTTCCTGAACCAAGCTAGTAACTATAAATTGAATACATTTATTTTTCACTATTTTGTCTGCAGTACTACAAGAAAACGGGGGATGATTCTGTCTGGGTTTCATTTTGATTTTGCACTGAGTTAACTAAAGCCGTGACAATGGTACACAGCAATGAAGAGATACAAGTTGTGTTTCTCAGAATGAACAGAAACTATTGGTGTTGATATTTAACAATGAGAAATCCTCCTTAAATTTGTGTGTATGAACAATGTTCTAATGGAACAAATTCTGACTAAATCTGGAAGTGTCATGAGGTATTGCAGCTAGAACACAGGCTGAAATCAGATCCAGACATCTTGGCTGTCATTTTCTAGTGCATTAATTAGCATGTTAATCTTCCCTTCTGAACTCCTAATGAGGCCCAGCTTCCTCTGCCCACACAAAGGGAGAATCTTTAATATGACTTTATCGTTAACAGAAGTGTGAATCAGTACATTCATTATCCTTAATGTCAGTCCTTTTCCCAGAGCAGGAAGCTAAGAGATCCATAACAAAAATGAGGAACTTCTGGAGAGAAGAGCCTGGAGACATGCTGGCCTTTCCCCAACAGCTGATTTAGGAATTAATTACGAGGACAATACCATTTTGCTACAATAATCTTTGGCAACTGATTTGTGTCAGAGTTACACCTTAGGGAGACTGTAGGTTTTCTCCAAGGCATCTGTGCCTCATTAGCAGATGTAACTCCAAAAGGTTCAGGTAATTCCTGTAAAAGGTTGAGAAAGCAAAGTCTGAGCAGAATGAAAGAGAAATACAAGTGGAATTTCACAAGTCTCTGTTGTCTGTCAGGGCAGTAAATTCATTTCATATAATTCTAACCCTTTCAAGATTAAAAGTGATGGGCAATATTTTTCTGCTACAGCAGACTTGCAATTCTAAGTGTCTGCAATGGCAAATTGCATAAAAAGCATTAGTTTACATTACTACCAAGCACTGCTGTTTTATGAAGCCTCTGAGGTCTCCTACCTCTCTCTGCACTGCCCTAAATAATCATCTCTGTGCCATCTAGTGCCTTTCCTTTCCTGGACTTGATCTCTCTTGTGAGACACCCACCAAACCCTTTCTCTACCAGTTTAAGCAGTTCTTTGGTGATTTGGTGGCACATGATGACAAATGAGACATCAGTTCTGCTAAACATTTAAGTGCTGTTGTGCTCTTACTCTCCTGAAAAGTGCACCTGAACATAATGCTGGTGTAGATACTGTCTTTCCTGAATAAAAGAAAAGAAACTGGCAGCCTATACAGGTGTTATTAAACTCTCTTCCTCCTAAATTCTCCATCTTGCACTGATGCTCATGCACCTCATTACATTAGACCTGTAGAAGAGTTTAAATGCATGTTAGATGATGATCTCTTGCAGATATGGCATACGTTTCTCCAAAGCTAGGCAATCATTTATTAGCTTTCAACAATGTCAACTAATTGAATATTTATGCAACTCTACATTTTGTCCTTTATCTTTGCATTGAATGAGTCTACTTAATTTATAGCAACTAGGACACCATAGAAATAAAAGGAATTTTGCCTACAATCAGATGACTTACATTTATGATGTTGTCAGGTTGGCTGTCAAAGATTTTTAGGTTTGATCTATGTGAGGCTCAGAAAAGTTATTGCTTGCGCATCTGAATGGTAAAGTATAGTATTAAAATTGAAAGTGGGAAATGGCTTGAAACCAAGTATAAATTAGAGAGAAATTACTGAATTTTTAGGATCTCAACAATTTTACAGAATTGTTTTACATAGATTTGATTTACATAAAGAATTTGCCTAATAATTCAATCCTGAGAGCAATACTCACAGCCATTTCTGATTTTGAAGAGAAAAGAAAAATTCAGAATCTTGTCACTACATATAAAAGTTTATTTTATATATATTTTTTCATGTCTAAAGTTAGTGACCTTTAACCTAACACTTCATACTGCATTTGATTTAGTTTCATCTATTTTGTTGCAGACACACAATTATCTGGCCAGCAATTTATGCAATATTTTAGCACAGAATTTGAAGGAAAAAGAAAGGCACTTTTGGAATGAAGAACATCTAAATACTAAAATGCTAGTTAGTGCTAGTACAGTATAATTTTTAACAGTGTTTTAATTTTCATTATTTTATTTTTATTTGTGAAGTATTTTTCACTCATTTTATATAGTGAAAATCAGAGTTCTGATGTTGCAAATTATTTGCTGAAGGCTCACTGTATTTTTATTACAATATCTAAAAATAAAATGGATTTGGAAATCGTTGTTCTCATCTGTATTTTCAGCAGCTGCTGTGCTGAAATGCAGGTGACAGCACGGGATAGAGAGACAGAGTCTGAAGAAATGGTGACAGAAACCAGGAGAATATTTAAAAAGTGTAAATACCTATATAAAAGTGCAAAGTTTTTAAATTTTTCTGTAGCATTTATGAGGCTTTCTACATCTTTTCTGTCATTATTTTATGACTGCTAGTTAAGGAAATATGACTCTCTTGATTGTTGTTTACCACATTAGTAGACCTTTGATACTCCTTGAATATGCAATACTCACAAAACAAACCTACCACAGACAGAAACATATTAAGTCAAGATTTCTAAAGGTAAGAATACAAAAATAAGGGCCATCACTGTCCAACCACAGATCTGAATGACATTTTCCCATGGTCCCCTTGCCTCATTGAGCATACTGCTGGGTAGTGCTCTGCAGACAGACAGCAATTCAGTATTTTGGCAATGTTTTTCCCCACAAAGTCCAGGTAATGCATTATTATGCCTTATGTGTCACATTTACAATAAACTAAAAAAATACTGTTCTAAAGACAGAATGGTTTATTTTCTCAAGATCTTTTATGCTGCTTATGAACATGGTGCTAGGATGTTTCACAGCTCACTTGATACATGAAGAGGAGAATACAGTCAGAAAAGTAAGGAGAGACATTTCTATTCATTGATGTACCCAGCCTGAATTGTCTATAGCTTGTTTTCAAAGTATCTAACAAATGCTGGGATGTCATATTCTGAATGCAAAAAAGCCAAGGTCTCCTCGGCTTAGCTTGTGCTTATGGAACAGCATAAGTGAATTCAACTTAGCCCATAGCATTTAATGGTCTCACTTAGCAAAACTACACTTCAGTGAACAAACACAGTGTGATTATATAAACTATCATACTGTGTAACTAGCACACTGTGTGCCCACAAGAAAAACAGTCAAGATTGGTACAGCCTTCTACCAAAACTGCAAGAATGACAGTGGCAGCTGCAAGAGCCTTTCGTGGCCACAGGTATTAGCTTGCTGCAAACGCTCTGAGGTTGCTACTGCTTTTTCTGTCACTCAACCCACAGATTAAAGTGCAGTGCCTTCAATGTGTTGTACTTCAGGGAAGATATGATTGGAGATTATCCTCACAGAGCTTTGTTGTTTTCTGGCTTTATTTATTAACATTACTGAGAAAGCTCCACATTTTCATTTTTCCAGTCTCTGCACAATTGATCTTACTCAAGCCCTCCAAAAAAAACTGTTACAAAAGCAAGGAATGGAAATTTCTAGCCTGAATGCCTTGCTTTCCTAAAAGTGAGAAGGAGTTACAGTAAGCACTGTAGACAAGCCTAAAAGGACAAGTTACAGGCATTTTCTGTTTTCATTTTGGAAATTTCCGTTGCCATTTGATTATCAGCATGCATGTGTGCTGCCACAGCACAAAGGACGATGCACTTAGAATTGTCCTTCTAATTTTTCTCATGTAAACTTACTAAGTTTTGAGATACAAACACACAATTTGTTTTTATACTTAGTTTTACTGCATTAAGATTTAAGCAGCTCTCTTTTAGCACTTAAATTTAAGCAAACAGTTCTTCTGCAAGACAGTCAGGTGTTTGATTCTGCCCTCATAGCAACTTATTCTTGGAAATTGGTATTTATATGGATCTTATATTGTGACAAAAGGAGCTGCCAACAAGATGCAATCACTCTACAATGCAAAATTTGAAACATTTTGGACTTTAAATATAACACAATACAAAATCAAACAAATACAATTAACTTCATTAGGCAAGAGAAGTAGCAGAGACCTTTTTGGTCACCAGATGAATTTTCACTTGTGTCAAAATCCAGAGAAGTCTAGCACAAGCCATTCAAATGACATTGCCTCAAAGTAGTACGTTCAAATTTTGTAACAAGTACTGTGGTATTTCATGTTTACCATCTGCAGCTGGCAGCTTCTAAGCTTAGGAGAAAGACCTGCCTACACTTGAAAATGGGTGTGAATATGGAAATTAGGATTTGTAGATTGAACCTAATCAAACAGCCAGGCCTGGTATATTCTATAATTGTGTCACAACAAACTTCTTCCCTGGTGTATTGTATCTCCTTCTCACGTTTTCAGGTTTTAGCCATTATATCTAAGCAGAAAAACATATGGTTTCTGATAAATAGGTCAAAAAAGCTAGAGAAAAGAGAGAAAAAATTTTTACTTCCCATACTTCCCATACATATTACTCAACTTCTAGTTGAGTGCAGAAAAAATTCTTTCACTTTTAAAATAGAAATCTCTGAAATTCTCTTTCTTTTAGCTGAGGAAAATGCTTCTTCCCCTATAACTTTGCTGATCCATGGCCTGATCAGCATCCATTTTGCTTGTAAAGGATTGTTTAGAGGATGGTTCAGCTGTGCTCCTGAATTTCAGAACATTTGAATTGCTTACAGGGAACTTGAACTACTTACTGTGAAACTGACTTTTAAAACTCATCAGTTTTACCCTACTTCAGTTTTCCTTTGATCTGCTGAATCCCCAACCTGCAGTATTTTTAAGTGTTCGTCAACGAATTCTCAAATTCCAGTCCAATTAATTTCTTGCCTTACTTTGACAGAGCTTCTCATATAACTGCATCTGTCTCATTATAAATGAAAGACTAATTTTTGAGACTAAGACTGAAAAGAACTATCATAACAATCTTTTTTTACCTACTGCATATGATTTAGCCTCAAGCATTAGTTCCAGCATATAAAATAAGTTAAAATCTCTCTATACATCTTTCTAGAAGTTTGTCTTCAGTGGATAAAGTTTTAATACAGTGACAATATTTCTCCACAGTTTCAGTTAAACCAACCTTGAATTGACAAATAGTGTAATGGTTAACTCAACTGAATTAATCAAGCTAGAAATAAAGTCTATTCTAATTAAATTTTCTGAAAGTGATGTAAGTTGCAAAAGGTCCAGCTTAACAGCCATTATTAAATCACTCAGAAGAGGATGCCATTTCACGGAGAAATGGGAATCTGGATGAGCTGTGTAAGACTGAAACAGTAAAGGGTGATGTTGCCAAAACAAGAAGACTTGGATTTGTATGTGTAACACATTTTATTTAAGAGCAGTTAATTAGCATATTCGGGAAAATTAGCATATTCTGGAAAGTAACAGACCCATATAGAAACTTCTCTTCGTTCTCCCACCGGTACCATTATCGTAAAGTGTACACTTTCACTAGACTGAAACAACCTCGTTGTTCAGCAGTTTTGTGCATGGCATGCAATGCTGTAAAACTCCTTGCTCTGGGACCAGATAGGAACATTTCAAAGTACAGACTGGCCATGAAGCAGTGCAACCTTCTTCAATCTCTCTGTTTGCCAACAACAGCTTTATGAGACAGTTACTTCTCATCTCATTGCATCATGTCAGAAACTAAATGTCACTTCTGATCAAAGGCAAAAAAGAGGGATTGTCAGAAAACACAAACACAACACAAGTCATGTTAGATAACTGCATAGCAGAAAGGATGAGAATTTTAGGTGATCTGTGGTGAATAAGTACACAAACTTAATCTCACCAATGGGTGGTACTTATCCAAGTTGAAATCACTAAGAACCATTCCAGACCATGTCTGAACATACAAACCTACTCCGATTAGAGGCTATGCCACAGCATCTGCAGCTGCTTTCTAGTTGTTAGAATATTGCAATTCCAAATATTCTAACAAGAACAAATGTTGCCAGTCTAACACCTAAACCCATGAAATTGATTTAAAATGGTTACAATAGTGGATGACTTTTCCCTGCATTCTGACTGGATCAGCTGCAAGGCAAACAATGACTCTGTGATATTGCAGTCAATTGACACGAACCATTGATGACTTTTAGGAAAAAACCCTCACAGTATCTGAAAGGTCACAGTAGAGGACTGAGATTTTTGAAACTTTAACAAGAATTATTAATGATTTCTATTTCCTCTTGAGCACAGTAGCACCACAAACCCTACCTTACTGATGTTGTTACTGGACTATTTCTCTGGCAGAGGAATTCTTTTTGGTGAGAAGAAACATTTCTGCCCATAGTAAATGCTACATTTTGAAGCATCGGTTTATAGCTGTCAGGAAAATAATAAGATTAGAGTGAATTGAAGTTCTGCAGATGTTTCTGGCAACATTATGCAGATCCAATGACAGTACTGTGTAATATTTACTTTAAAAAAAACCCAGACCACAGCCCCAAAGATCTGCTTATCCTCAAAAGCACAGTACATCACTCAAAAGGCATGTAGTACAAGAATTCAGATCCAGAAATGAATGTGAGATCTATCAGTTCTTCTACTTGCCTAAGAAAGGTTTAAATCTGAACCCCTTGACAGCCAAGATTTTGTTTCCTGTGGTAGTGGAGCTAGTGCTTTTTATCAGATCTTATAAAATTCTGTGTAGATTCATGCTTGTGTGTGCACATAGTGGAGGGTTGTGGAACACTATTTTAGAAAATAAGACCAATATGGGTCACTCATTACCACGATAATATTAACCAGATTAAAGTATTTAGTTGCTATGCTTTGAAACACAGGAGAAAAAAAGGGCTGTTTCCTTGCAAAAGATCACTTTGTGATTTTCTCCCAACCTCTTTTTCTCATCAGTTCTAACTCCCATCAGCCTGTCTTCTACAAGCTTGGGGATGGTCAGAAAAATCCCCAGCGAAAGCTCCTACACAGGAGCTCAAATGCATGAGAAGTCTATGACACATATAAACATTAGAAAAAGATATATGCATGCATACATATACATTTATACACACAAATATATGAAAGCAAATATTATCAGTTGTCTCTAGAATCACACATTGCCTCCACTGTGCTATGTTGCCATTGCATGTCAACATTTATTAACACGGAATGACAAAGAATGTTTTTAGTGAGATTTCTGAAGCTCTGGTTGGAACAGAGTCCACTTCTTCCAGTGCAGGAGGCTCTTCCAACACATAACAAAATAAAGGAATGTACAGAGGAAGTTGTATTACCTTGGAACAAGAAATGCAGTTCCACTGGAGCCCATGAAGTTGTCAGATGCATGGTCAACCATGAAATGTGGTATTAGTGAAGAAGTCAGGCTGATGGAGTTGGAAGCTGGAGCTGGTGTAATGTTCCTGTGCCGAGTGTTTCATCCTTCAAAAATCATTTGTTCTACTGGACCCTGGATTTGGAATTTAATGCAATGTTATCAGGGAATGAAGTTGCATTGCCACTCAGGGATTTTTCCGTTAGTATGTCCTTCTGCAGGATATTTTGGCTTTCATTGTGCATCCTGTGAGTGATTGGGCAAGTGAGAGATGGAAGCAAGTTGGTAGGAGAAGGAATAACCACTGAGCGGAAGACTAGTAGCTGATCCTGTGGAAGAGATTGTCCTAGCAGCCAAGGCAAATTGGATTTGTCTTTTGGCTGAGATATAAAATCTTGTTCCTATCCACCTATCCCCAGTAAAGAACATACTTCTTTATCAAGCAGGTTGTAGAAGGAGTTTAAGGAATTGTAACATGGCTTTACACAGAACATGTGAGTGAAAGACTTGTCCAGAAACTGCTGCATGCAGCCAGCACAGAATGACTGATTCCTGCTCTCTGGCCTGCTGCAGTGGGAAGTTTGAGAGGGATCTGGTAAGACCCACATGGCTGTGGGGACCTGCTCGCTAGCAGGGTTGTCCCACTGCATCAATTTAGATGCTTGATGAAAGCACAACTCTAAACCATTTGCTTCTGGTGTTTCTGCAAAGCTGAAACATGGATGAACCATATGCACCAAACACATCTGGTGCTTCAGGCTTTTTAACATGTGAGTCTGCTTGCTTAGGCTGCTGTGAACTCATTCAGGAGACTAGCACCAGGCTTCTAAGGGAGTACCCAAAAGAGAGATTTCATTTTCAAAAAAGATGTTCCTTTGGATATACAGTAGTCATACATCTTTTTATCAGACATACTATCCACTCCAGGGACTGTATATGTATAGTGTACATGCTGTAATCTCCCAATTTTCCCTGAGAAGTCACCTCCTTGGCTCAATAAGCCAGTATTCCTGCACCATTATTCTACCTGGGAGCACAGATCCTGGCCATTCTCCTGATGGGTATTATGTCATTGCAAGCACCTCTTCCACCTCAGTTTAAAAGGCTGAGGTGAGTCAGGTAACAGAATACCCCTCAAAGGCTGTGTCTTTATTGTTGTTTTCACTAAGTAATCAAATAATTAAAAAGTGTTCCTCCTATTTCCACACCTTAGCAGTGTGTCTGAGTGACCATTTGCATCTCTGACAGCAAAGCCTGGTCAGGTAACTTGTAAAATGATATGAACAGCAATAGTGTAAGAAAAGTGCCCATGACACCCACTCGGTCAAGACAGATTTTGCCAAACCTTTTTCATTACTAACCTCTGGATACTCTGACCTTGCAGGATATAGCATTAGAATTAAACTGAGCAGAATGCCAAAATACCTGCTAATTAACTTTATTTAACTTCCTTTAATATCAGTCTATTAACAGGACATGATTTCAAATAATTGGGCATATAAGATCTTTAAAACTTCCCTAATTGTTTTATTTTCTAACTTCATTAGCTGAATGATTTTTGAAACCTTTGGATTTGTACATTGTTAGGGCTGATGCAGTGGAGAGGTGCTTTGTGGCTTCCCTTCTGTAGGCAAGAGGAATCTAACATTAACATGACATTCTTAGCTCAGTTTAAAATGAGGTATGCTGAGCTTCAGAGAACAACAGCACAAAATAATTCTGCATAGTAGAAATGTAAATCAAGAAACTGAGCATATTTCTTTCAAATCAGGGAATGCAGGCAAATCTATATATAAATACAGGAAAAAGTCCCACTTTTCATACTGAATTAGGAAAGGAGTACAGCAATACCCCCTCTCTGCTACTTACTGAACCATCTGCCTGTTTATGATACTGCTGATTCTGCCAAGAACTGTTGCCTAATTTTACAGAAATCAAGGAGAATCTTAGTGGTTTTTATAGACCATTGCACAGGTTGGACTTCTATATTTGCTGGGGGAATTCTGCAATTAAAGACAGCTGCACTGTGACTACACAGCTGTAGTTGTTTCCCTTTCCAGAGAGAAAAACTGCCAAAATGCAATCTCCCTTTCACAGGACACCATATAAGCCTGTTTAAATCACACATTAATGCCTCTGAGGACAGTGCCCACTAAAAACACACAAACTAACATTCTGCAGGTGAGATGATCCTGGTTCTGTCCCCTTTCCTCTGTGTTTCTGATGTTTTCATTGTCCCTCGTAGGTTCATTGTAGGTGCATTGGTTGATGTGCACCACTGAAGTGTTGAAAGTGAACAATATCCATTATATTTGGGTCCTTCATTACATCACTCCCAAAAGAATGCTTCCTGCCCTTGCTCTCATGTGCCACACATAATGGCAATGAAAGGATGTGTGCAATTGCTAAGCATACTACAGGAGGGAACTGGATGTAGTAACCAGCCCTTAAGTTGTCTCTCTTGTTTTGTTTCCTTTTTAGGTGTGACTAGTAGACATAGTGAATTAAAACAACCTTTCCATAAGGCTATAACCCCCCGATCAACCACCTCAACAGAAGAAAAGAGTGATGTTTCACTAGAAGCTAGTTAGAATGAAGCATCCTCAGTGGCAACTCTAACACATTTTGTCTGGTGAAGCTCTCAGCAGAAAACACAAGAGTAGATTTGTGCACAACTGCAAAATTGTGCAAATGTAACACCGTTGATATTTCAGTGAGCAGCAGAGCACAAAACAAGAACAGTGTGTGCTTTTTCTAACAGTAATACAATAAGCAGACAAAATAACTTCAGTGTTAAAGTTTTCTGTTTTGGAAACCAGAGAAAAGAGCCATAACCTTGCAAACGGCCTTGTAGTTTTCTTCTGCAATGTTTTTGCACTGACTGAATTGCTGCAGACAAATCTCTGAAAGCTTGAGCATAGCCAGAAAATTTCTGGAGTAGAGATACTGTGCAGGTGCATAGATAAATGCATGATAACTTTATGAAGCATTAAAATACCAGTAAAAAAATACATATATATGTGTGTGTATATATATATATATGTATATATATATGAGAAGTACATGTTGGACATCTGAAGTCTTGCATTTATTGTGGCATATTGCCTTCTACTTACAGCTTGTATCATGCCATGCATACATTACCATTAAGAGAGAATGAAAAAAAAGGCATTTAGTAAGAAGTATGAGGTTTTGATGGGAGGTACTCCAGTATTTCCAAGGCAAGATCTGCTCCTGTTCTCTTTGTCTGGCTCGGCATCATTCTCTTTCTCTACATCACTTCCCTATAACAGTAATAACCCATCTGAGCATACTAGCAAAGGAAGGTTCTGGGTCTGCACTGAGGCTGATCAATGATTCATGAACATGCTGTAGTTCCTTCCTGGCCTGAGCATGCCTTTATGATTGCCTGCCATAAAGTAAAACCCACCAAAATTTAAGAGCTAGTGTATGCTTGTGCATGTCCACCCATAAACACTCATGACAATTTGGCACACGGTTAGCATATGAGTCAAAATTAGTTGTGAGTCCATCAGTTTAGATGTAAAATTCACACTTTGATCCATGCTCTTTTTGACTCCATAACACTCCTGTAAAACATTCTCTTTGAAGAATAGAAGGGGAGGAGGGGGGAGGATTTTTTGCTTAGAAAACCCTAGAATATTATAAACCGCTCTATTGACTGATACCAATATCATCCCTCACATATTGGATTGCTCAGGCAGAAGAATTAGTGCAGTTGTGCTGCACATGTGGCTTATTTAGAGGCAGTGAAGGGACTGTAGCAGGAGTAGGAGCAGTAATGGGAAGCTCATGTTGTACAATCCTTTTATTCTCAGTTATTGAAGGAGACATACCAAGAGACACTGTTTATATCACCCTGTGAATGAGGATAATTTTGCAGCTGGCAGGAAGAAATTGTCTTTTTATTAAGAGCAGGCCAAAAGTTCTCTGATAAAAGAGTTCTGCATAAGAAACCCCAGCAAGTGGGTCATGTCAGGGTTGTTAGCTATGGCTGCAGAGTACCCAGGAATATTCAGTGGATGAAGCTTCAACATAGCTAGAGGAGATTTGTTTTCATTAGATAAAGTCCTGTATGGGAGTGAAATAGATCTATGAAGCAGGTGCTGCAAATGAACTGACTTGTGAACATTGTAGGAAAATCACTGCAAAATGATTTTCTATTGCAAGAGAAATTAATCATCACCTTTTATCTCTGGTATATGCTCGTGACTACTCTGCAAAATAAACCTGCATGCATTTGTCATGTCAGATGCTGAATGTTTATCCCACCACTTTAATGTTTTCCCTGTCATGCGATACAGAGTTTGATCCACCTTCTATGACAACCATGGGGCTGGATAAGACTCATTTGCAACTGGTACAGGTAATTTTAAACAATGTGAAAACAATCTTCATCACAGCAGAGCTTAAATGACTTTTGTTAGGCATCAAGAGCATGAATAAAATTATGTGAGCTATCTTCAGGATACTTCTAAAAGAGCTTCCCCTCCAAAGAAATTCTTAGTGCTTTATGTTCTAGTACAAGCAGTAGATTCACATGGAACAGAGAACATGCTGTTCTCTGTGATGATGTACTCTGAAGATGGATGTTGCCCTTTATGCTGAGAGAATGTGTGAATTCACTTGACTTCTTTCAAACAAAGCTCAGTATGTGGAAAAAGCTTGGCTTCTTTGCTTCTAAACAGGCTAAATTGTAATAGCAACCTTTACTTGACACTGTACCATGGTGCCAACATGCTAAACAAATAGAAATACAGTGCAGCAAAAGACGCATTAAAAAAATAAACTAAAGCGTTTGGCACTATAAATGATAGCATTTGCTGTGTACTTGACAAACAAGGGGGGAAAGACCCCTGCTGTCAGCAGCCATGCAGGGCCCTCCCATGCTCTGTACTTGCTGTGCTGCACCAGACAGTTCCTCTGTACCATAATATGGTATAAATAATAAAAGAATAAAAGAAGTACATCAAAAGTAGAATGCTTTCTTCTTTATTTTTTTTAATTAACTATTAGGTGAACGTATGTTATCCTTTCTGTGAGAAAGATGTTTTAAAAATTGGCTTTGCTTCCATTTACAAAAGAAATTGACAATGTGAAAAAAATTAATGACATAAAAAATCAATGTTTTAAGTGACAACAAATAGTCCTTAAAAACAGAGCATTCATGGATAACTGTTTAGAAAATCCAAAATAAGGCTTACAATATTACATTGAAACTATTACCCTGTTTTGAAAGCAAAGGAAACTAAAACATGGGAAACTGTCTTTTATCAAACAAGCATGAGCATTCCCTCTGATTTCACCCAAAAAAGAAGAAATTTGGTGTAAATAGCTCAGGAAAAATGAAGATCCCAGATTATACATTGATATGATAATGTTGGTGGCTCTCAAATTTATAGAAATAACACTGATTCTTGCTCTAACTGTAAGTGTTTACATCTAGCATCAAGGATTATTCTTAAAGAAAAACTACTCTTCCTAAAGAAAAGACAATCCACATTTGTATATGTACACAAAAGATATTCATGGGCTGCTAGTTTGTGTGAAAATTAGTATTTCTTTTGGAACTTTTTTTTTTTAATTGTGTCAGCCTGAAAAATGGTTTCCATTACCCCAGTTTTTTTAACATTTATTTTAAATGTCCCTCATCATATATTATTAATTTCCTTGTAATAGCTCTGAAACTAAAGAAAAAAGATTTCTTTTACTGCAATTCCCATCAAGACCTCAGAGGAAATGTTTTTATTTTAAGCACTTTGAATGAGTGTGTAGTCTTCTAATGTACTTGTAAGTTTGATAAGCTGTTCGACTGTTTCCAAAATGTTCTCTTCAATGAACAAAGGTTTACAACCCCAAAGATTTAAAGCTCTCTGGGGACAAAGCAGGTTGCTGCAGGTATTTTGAGTTACAAACAAGACTAAATTAAAAGCTGTAAACCATAGGAGATTACNAAAATAAAAATATATAAATATATAAATAATATATATTTTATATAGATATATATAGTATATATCAAGTCATCCTCAAATGGATTTTCTTGCGACATAATTCCTCCATACACTTGCCACATTTCTGTATCATTACCATCTAGTCCTCATTTATATTTGCTGCTTGGTAGAAAGCAAGCAGTCAAGATCCCATCTGTCTTTGAAGGTGATAGCAAAATGTTCACTGCTGAAATATAGCAGGAATACATTTCCAGAAAGAAATGCTTTGTCTGTGAGCATTGACAATAGTTGTCTTGACTCACATAATGCATATGCATACTTAAAGAATGCTTGACAAATCTCACATTGATAAAAATATGTCAGGTTTCAAACTGAGATAGACAAAACAGTAGGAGAAAGTACAGCCTTCTGTCTCTATGCCTTTTGAAGACACAGGGTACTTTATTACACTATATGTTAGATATACAACTCCTCTGTCTGTCTATCTATCTATCTATCTATCTATCTATCTATCTATCTATCTATCTATCTATCTATCTACCTATCTATCTATCTGTCAGATCTGCAACTGTTCTCATAGCCTACTGATCTGTAGTTAACACTTGAACCAGCTCTGACTTCAAGAGAAAACAAAGCAGGCTGGTGGCCCTGGGAATTCTGAGATGAAAACTAGAATTGACTCCAAAGGATCAAGCTGTGGAAAACCACATCCATAACAGCGTTCCTTCGTCATGTTGTAAAAACAAGATACATCTGTAATTAACAGGTGAAGAACACATTGATATCAAATTGGTTTGGGGGCCTTTTCTGACATGCTGAGTGTTGACATTATTTGATTCTGGCAGCTTGCTCCTGTCAGTAAATAAGGATTAAAAAACCCCATGACACATATAATTGCATGATTTGTCATTTGTTGCAAAGGCTCAGAGAATGGTTCAGTGTAGACATAAGNGAAAAACTACTCTTCCTAAAGAAAAGACAATCCACATTTGTATATGTACACAAAAGATATTCATGGGCTGCTAGTTTGTGTGAAAATTAGTATTTCTTTTGGAACTTTTTTTTTTTAATTGTGTCAGCCTGAAAAATGGTTTCCATTACCCCAGTTTTTTTAACATTTATTTTAAATGTCCCTCATCATATATTATTAATTTCCTTGTAATAGCTCTGAAACTAAAGAAAAAAGATTTCTTTTACTGCAATTCCCATCAAGACCTCAGAGGAAATGTTTTTATTTTAAGCACTTTGAATGAGTGTGTAGTCTTCTAATGTACTTGTAAGTTTGATAAGCTGTTCGACTGTTTCCAAAATGTTCTCTTCAATGAACAAAGGTTTACAACCCCAAAGATTTAAAGCTCTCTGGGGACAAAGCAGGTTGCTGCAGGTATTTTGAGTTACAAACAAGACTAAATTAAAAGCTGTAAACCATAGGAGATTACTTCAATTTTGTATTAGAATCCTGCTGCTCCTTATAAAACCAGTTCCTCTACAAAAGCCAATTTCTTTCAATGAACTTCTGTAGAAAACAGCATTATCCCTGCACTTCAACTTTAACAGTGCTGCAATTAACCAATTGCATATTAACTGGTTACATATTGTAAGATTTTTTTCAAAGTACTCTCTTTATACAAAAGTTGCCACTGTTGAAGACAAGACTCAGCTAATGTTACCAGAGAAACAGCCACTATGTGCACTCTATTAAATAGTACATGGTAAGACTACTTTTCTTGCTGATTTGATCTGCAGTAGGCAGAACCCACCAAGAGAAATAATGAAAATTTAGTCAGGCATATGATTTAGGAATTACTTTTCAGCTGTGTTCTCATGATGACAAATATAAAAAGGAAGAAGGATCCAGTATCAGGTAAATTCGCACTAAGCAGCAAAAAGGATAAAGTCCTGCCTTGATGCCCATAGATAAGTTTTAGTGCAATGACCTTTAAGCAATATCTTGTTTNTGCAACTGTTCTCATAGCCTACTGATCTGTAGTTAACACTTGAACCAGCTCTGACTTCAAGAGAAAACAAAGCAGGCTGGTGGCCCTGGGAATTCTGAGATGAAAACTAGAATTGACTCCAAAGGATCAAGCTGTGGAAAACCACATCCATAACAGCGTTCCTTCGTCATGTTGTAAAAACAAGATACATCTGTAATTAACAGGTGAAGAACACATTGATATCAAATTGGTTTGGGGGCCTTTTCTGACATGCTGAGTGTTGACATTATTTGATTCTGGCAGCTTGCTCCTGTCAGTAAATAAGGATTAAAAAACCCCATGACACATATAATTGCATGATTTGTCATTTGTTGCAAAGGCTCAGAGAATGGTTCAGTGTAGACATAAGCACAGCATTTGTGTGAATGTGTAGAAAAGGGAACTGTATTTGGTTGAAAATAAACTCCTTTCAATAGTTCTACCAATTAAACAGTATCAGTAAAGGATTATTTTCCTGAATTTCTAGAAAGAAGCCAAACAAAAGCCCCTGAAATTCACTGTCTATCCATTTAATCCATTTCACTCTCATGCTCTAAAAGTGGTCATCACTACAGCTCCCACAAGGACCTCCCTCTCCCTCTCCTACTCTCTAGGAATGCTTCTGCTGGTCCTGAAGTAGATCTCAGAAAACCTCACAAGGAAAATCACTAGTAGCTGCTCCTCTGTCTCTAGAAGCTAGGCTGCTTCTAACTCTCTATCTACATACTCCTCTCTTCCTACATACCAGTCTTTTGCACACCTAGCCAAGAAGGGCACATTTACAGTATCAGTTAACATGGAGCCCAATATTCAGGTGGGGAGGAAAATAGTCATGCTAGCTTTATAGCTGAGCCTCTCCCTTCCCTCACCCAAGCCCCAGGGAGACCAAATTTTTGACCAGGCTGTCAAATACCACAAGAAAAAAATCTTTTTTCTGCTTCCCTGTGTAACAATGGAACTTCACTGGGAGTTGTTGCATTATTAGACCAGATATTTTTCAAAATAAATTGAGTTAATATGGAATATCAAACACATTTTTCAGTAAGACTAGACTGGGTGAGATTTGTTCAGTAGGCCTTTTTTAACTAAATCATACAAAGTGGTTTTTACCATCATGGGGATTTTGAGAAATGGATAATTAATAAAGAAGCATTATCACTTTTTTTCAGGTGACTATGAAGATAATGACCTTACCTCCTATGAATAATTGCATAAAACTTCTTCAAAAGTGCTGCACAATTTTTGATCATGCAAGATATAAAAGAACATTCAACTAAGTAAGTAACAAAAAATGCTATCATGCCTTTTTCATGTCTCTAGCAGATAACTAAAATGTGCAGAACTCTAAAAATATCTGGTGGCAGGATATACAAGCTCCATCTTTTCAACTTCCTTCCTTAGATGTGCAGAGAAATTTAATTAAATGAATCACTGTATAAAGTATCACACTTTGAAAAGCACAGGTATAAAGGGACATTTCTGGTATCTATAAACCAGAGCAGAAATAATTTATATAACGAGCATTTCTTAAATAATATTAGCTTAATAGGTGGTTACAAATTTTTCAGATTGATCAAATCATATCCTCTCCAAAGGGAGTGAGATTAAAGAGAGGGCTCATAGTGACCAACTTTAAATGCAGTAAACTGATACTTATAAACTCTCTCTCCAGCCTTCCTTTTCCTTTCCTCTTCCTTTCCTCTTCCTCTTTCCCCTTCCCCCTTCTCCCCCTGCTCCATAAAAAACCTTTTTACAATGGGCTCCGTAAAATTGTTCTAAGAATACCTCCCACATTCCCCCATGCAGTTCACCAGAGAAATCAAATTAAGATATTAAGAAACTCTCAGGGCAATAGACTTCTAGAAAATTCAAGTACTCCTTGTTGGAAAGTATTGCCAAAAGTACCCTGCTTGCTAAAGCAAGTGGCTCTGTGTAAGCAGCTCTCTGGGAGCAGTTCTGCTGATAGCTGTATAATGACACAGAGAGGGAAGATGCTTACATAACTGGTTCCAGACCCCACTATAGTCAGTGCAATCACTTACTTGAGGTCAGGAGAATTTAGAAGGAACCAAGTTTCTAAAGTACATAGACATTCCTAGGTGTAATTACTATTTCCTCAATGGTTATGCATTTGTCTTAAGTGCCCTGTTCAAATATTATAAAAGGAAGTCGAGTACATCTTGAAAAAATAACCTTTCCAATTGCCTGGTTCTCAAATCCCTACCACGCAAATACATCAAGAGCTGTCTTGACAGATCTTGACAGACCACTTCTAGCAAGAAGGCAGCCACAAGTGCTTTGATTAAACAGGTTCACAAAACTTCAGGCATCAGAGCTCTGTTGTATTTTCAACTTCTTTTGAATTTACCATTGGAATTAACATGTATTATTAGGTTCCAGAATCTATAAGCCTATTCTGGACTGCTGGCAATTTTATGCTGAGCAATGCCTGCAAACCCATGAGCCCTTTTATGCAAGGAGAAGAAGCTTATTCAAAACAAACAAACAAACAAACAAANCCAATTTGCATTTCCCTGAATAAAAAAAAAAAAAAAAAAAAAACAAAAAAAAAAACAAACAAACAAAAAAAAACACCCAAAACCCAACAATGACCTTTGTCTCAGCTGAGTTATTATTTAAGTTTAACAAATGGAGACAAAACTTTGAGAAGGAGTGTTCTGTTTTAGAACAACTATTCCTGCTTATACAGCTCCCTTGAGGAATTACCTCCCTGGTGCCACAGTTTTCTGAAGTGCACCTAAACCTCTAGGTGTGTTAGCATGATCATTGTATTTGAATTTCAGATAAGAAATTTGTCTTTTCCAGTCTGAGGGGAATACTTTGACTTTTATTAAGTAGCACAAAGGGTCTGCATCAGCATAATAGTAATGCAATTATTATATCCCAACACACAAGATAGGGTGAGCAAAATAATTATCAAGTTGAGATCAAGCTGAAATTGGAGTGTTGCAGCAGGAACTAGAAGCTGCAGAGGAAAATTAGATATGAGTCCTTAAAAATGTAACCCTTTGCAACCTGAGATGATGTGATGAGGAAGAGCATCATCAAAATACCACCTTTGGTCCAATTTTGCTTTCACTAGGGTAAGTGAAAGCCAGCTAAACCAGTGGTGCCAGAAGGCAGCATTAATATGAAGAAAACATAAGTCCAGTGCTTCTGCAAACTGCTACTGAAACCACTGAACTCATGAGTAGCAATCACACACCTGCTCACAGGGCTTCAGCTGGTGAATTGGCACCACAAGCAAACACTGGAATTAGACATGTATGCAGCAATGTTTACACATACAAACGTTTTGCTTGAATAAAATAACAAATACGTAATTAAGAGAAAAAGAAAAAAAGAGAAAAATATGAGCTAATCACAAATTTTCTTGGAGGAATTTTTACCGGTTTTGTTTTAGTGCTCCAAACGCTTCACAGGAAATAAAAAATACACATACCTCGGCATAGAGCAGACTGAAAAATGTAAAGACAGTTCCTTTCATAAATACCCTGACAGGAAAATGGAGTTCTTACTGTTATAAAAATGAATCCTTCTGGAGCTGTCCTCCAGAAATATATTTTGCTGGTAAACAACCTGAAAAGACTCATCTGAGAGATAGCTCCACAAATTTTCAGACATCACATTACAGGAGGCAAGCACACGGAGTAGGTGAGTAGTCTGGAATCCATCCATGGAACAGGCTCTAATTATAACTTGTGTGTCATCTTTCCAATAGACGGTGTGTTTACAAGAAACTGTCACCAATGTTTGACATATGGGAGAGCAATTGGGTTGATCAGGGGTTTTAACCTAGGGGATCTTGAGAGGGTCTTATTTCTATTTATGTTCTTACTTCTCAGTATAGTGGCATACCGTCAGGTGCTGTAGAGCTCTGACATGAGTGAGTAGTCTAGTTTTCCTTGGTAGTCAGCAGAGAGAGTTGACCTCTGGAGGCCATTTTAGAGCACTTAAATTCATCATTGTTGTTTACTTATGGAGCTTAGATTTCTGAGAGAAGGCACATAAATCAGGTCATTTCCAGGCATTGAAAAAATGCCTCATCATTAAAATTTCAATAGTGTATATCGATCTCATAAGTAAGTGCAGAGCTCGATAAGAATTTGCTTTTATTCTTTTCCTGCCGAGGTGAACAAGTGAGCAAGAGCTTTAAAGCAGCTTTATATGGTGACCTTATTTTTAATGACTGATTCCTATAAAATGAGTAGAATGAGCAGCAGGACATAGCCTTGTACAAGTGAGTGTACTTTAAGAGAACACCACCATTCACACAAATTACTGAAAAACTCTTTTAAATAAGTGTCTTGAATGTGTTTGGGTTTTTTTCACCCATTTTACCTGTTAGATTTACTCATATGAGTAATGAGGTGGTATATAAAGAATGGCATCCTTTGCTGCTGATTTGTGCCCTTTGTGCAGATCCAAAGAATGCTCATCATGGGTCAGTATTTAAATTCCTTGAGAAGGAAAGTCAACATGATGTGAGAATTTGAAAGAATCATATGAAAGACAACCTTGCAGTTAATAGATTGGATTCCTGAACTGATCAAATTTTGATTCTCTAGTCTCATATTTTTAAAACTAAAGTCATAAAAATACAGAATTTCTTTATTAATTAATAGGGAAATTACACCGGTGATGTCTAGCCTGGTGAGCAGCTGCCAAGTAAGGTTAAGTACTCAGTGAACTTTTCACTTGGGGATTGAGTTCTAGATAAGAATCTTGAAAATCCAGCCATGACTCTGTTGTTATTAGTTACTCAGATTTATTTTTAAAGGTTTTTTTAATATTAATATGATTTTATGCTGTCTAGAAACTTATTAACATATTTTTCTCATCGTTCTAACTTTCATCTGAAACCTTTCTGTTTTCCTGGACTTAAGAATCAGGGCATGCAGGGGTGTCCATGCACACAAATATACAGAAACAACTTTCCACCTACAAAATACCAATAAGGAAAACAACCATATCAAACCAGAAATGTCAAAGTCTACGTAGAGAACCACAGAACTGATTTAACACATCCTATTTATATTCTTTAGGTGTTCTCCAAGATTAAAAGTGTCTTGGCTTTTTTTTAATCACCATTCTCTTAGGACAATGGACTTATCAAAAGGCAAATAAAATTAGATGTTTTCAAGGAAGCAGTGCTTCAATAATAATGATTAAATTCCTGCTGCTCCATGACTCTGAGGGGACTGTACCTTATCTTTCTACAGTGATTGCCTACAATACACTGACCTACAAGGTCCTTTCTGGACCTGAACTTCTTTATGTAGCTGACGAAGAAATTAATTTGAATAATTTTGAATTTTGGTTGTTATTCCTAAATATATTTACAGCATTTATGTGTTTCATGTGAAAGAAAGAGGGAAAATACTGGGCATTTTTTAACAAGCAAACCCACAGCTTCAGCTGATTATTAATTTTCAGAGAACAAAGCTTATTGTGAATGACTATGAGTTTGAAGTAAATAAAATTGTTGTGATTCAACCCCAGCCAGCAACTAAGTACTCCCCCGCTCCTGACAGGGAGAAGAAATGGAGGGAAAAAAAACAAACCTCGTGGGATGAGATAAGAACAGTTTAATGACTGAAACAACCCCAAATATAGTAATAATACTAATTAGAATAATAACAATTATCGTATTATTTTTATTTAAAAGGAGAGAGAGAAAGGAATAAAACCTAAGAGAAACAAGTGGTGCATAATTTAATTTCTCACCACCCACTGACCAATGCCTAGCCCATTTCTGAGCAGCAATTAGCAGGACCTGACCAACTTCCCCCAGTTTATTGACTGAAAACAACATTCTGTGGTTCTTTGCCCAGTTTAGATCAGCAGTCCTGGCTGTGCTCCCCCAGATCCTTGTGCACCTGCTCACTGGCAAAGCGTGGGACACTGGAAAGTCCTTGACTCAGGGTAAGCACCACATAGCAACAACCAAAACATGAGTGTGTTATCAACATTATCAGCCCACTAGATCCAGAACACAGCACTGTACCACTGACTAAGAAGAAAATTAACTATCCCAGGCAACACCAGTGTCTGGGTTTATTAATCACTATATTTTATGTGGTTAGTAAAATTCAATATAAAAGGCTCTGACTTGTAACAGCTTTTAAGTAAAAGAGAATCTAGCAAAGCAAGAAATTAAAAACCATTTTCCTCCCATTCATCTGTTTTTCTTCTTTAGCAAATTTCAGGGATGATTAATCAAAGGAGTCAGTCAAGACGTGTTCAGATCTGTTGTTCTTATGAATTCCCTTCTACACACCACTTCCAATCTCTAAGATTACTATTATGAAACTGCATTTGTTATGAAAAACTAGAATGAGCTAAGGTGGCTATCTATTATTATTCACATGTCAAATAATAGTGTCACAGACTGAGTAAGAAAGTTACAAATTATTTGTGTAAATGCTTCTTTATTTTTCAAAATTTTTTTCACTATTTTTCATTAATCTCAGTAAAGGAAGTAGTAGGGCAGGTCCACTGCCAAATGCAACACACATTACCCCAGGCAAACCCATTAAGAAGGGATACTCAGGCCACTGAAATGTCAGCTGTAAACAACTGCTGCTTGAGTGACTGACTTAATACTTGTTCACACCAACCACAGCAATAAAACCTCTTCCATTTATTCTACTTGGTGTAAAACATCCCCAGATTTACAGTAAGGGGCCTAACCTTGGCTCAAATTCAACAAATTATTTAACCTGTGATTACTGCTCTAAAAAGATTTTCATCCTGCCTTTAAGCAAGAGCTGAATTTTGCTGTGCTATGGGGCCAAGTAGCACTTCACAAGGGGAGCTGGTTGGTCAAACCACACAATTGCTTCTGGGGACCCAAACTCCATAATAAACACATTTCCAGCAGTTTTACCTTAACCCCACTCAGTCTGCTTGAGGCGTTGGACATCCACCTGCTGCTGCAGCACATGATATGCACTCTGAAGTGTATCATATCCCCAACTCAGCTTCAGCTGTAAGGCAGCTTCCAGGCTCAGCCTGACTGGGAAGAACTGAATTACAGGAACAAGTGTCAGCTGGGGATTTGTTTCAAAAACACACTCCTGAACAAAATTAATATGCTAATGTAGATATAGCCTGAGTGAACTCCTGGGCTTCCTTGCATTCAGCCTTAATTAATGTGTTTTCTACGTCCTTCACTTTAGTCCTTGACAAGAATTTAGGCAAGATTTATTTGGAATAAATCTCCAGAGCTTAATTCATGCAGGCTTAAATCTGTGGTTGAACTGCAGCAGTAATTTCAGGGGAAGTGACCTTATCCAAAGCTGTTTGGATACACTACATTCCACTAATACAGGGATTGTTCTTTGTCCATAATCATTTAACCAGTTCCTTATTATACTTAAACTCGCTGTTTTGCCCTTCCAACAAATTAGCTCCTCATTGTCATTCAAGAGAATATCAGCCTTTAAAATAAATATAAACTCAGTTTATTTGCAGGGATTTAACAATTATGTGTGGATCTGTACTTCTGATTCTGTTCAAGTCAATGACTATTTCTTTCTTGGTGTATGTGAGAAAAATTTGAAAATTTGAAAGAATCTAGACAGCAAATTTGAATCCAGATGTCTTAGATCAAAATATTTTTCTATAGTATGACCAGCATGAAAAGTAGGGAATATTTAGTGCTTAAAGAATACATTTAAAAGGAGAAGCCGTTCAGTGATCATCTGTCTTTTAATTCATGGTGAAAAATAACAGACCTTCCTCCATGTCATTTAAAGATGATTAATCAAGAAAGGTCGTTTTATCCTTCAACCATTTCTTCACTGATCTGAACCTGACAGAGTTGAGTACCATTTAGCTTAGCTTTATTCAAAAACTGAATCTGATTTTAAAATGAAAATGCACAAACTCAGGAGACAGCCGAAGCAAGACACATTAATTGTGAGGTATTTCCTAGACTCTTAATGTTAAATCTAATAAATTTTATGAATAAAAGTTAATAAAATTATTCTTAGCACAGTTTGTGATAAGAATTAATGTTTCTAACACAAGTTTTAATGGTTGGTTTGGCATTTAGTTCAGTAGGTTGGCATTACTCTGAAAGCAGAATCTGACTCATTACCTAAAACTCTATAAGATACAGTCAACTTTTGCATTAGCTACAATATGATGGCACTTTCCATGAAGCCTTGCATTTCTGTGCATTTTGTGTCCAGTCTTGATGAGATACAAAATATTAACGGGGGAATAAAGGCATAGGGTTGCTACCCTAGAAACAACAGATATCTGATGGAATAACCCATGGGCCAGGGCTGGTCCTGAGGCCTTGGCGTGAACTGTTGCACACACAGCCCACAGGTGAAGCACAGTTTAGATCTTTATGATACCAGTACTATACCTCAGCCACTCACTGATGTGGAAGCAGATGGGTTCTTCAAATGGAAAGGATCTTGTCCTGAAAGCACAGGTGTTTGATCCTGATCATGAGTTTGAATAATGGGAAGAATCTGAAGAAGGGAGTGTCACTGAGGGTGCTCAATGCCTCTAAACTCAGCTTGTCATGCATCTGGGGTTGCAGCTCACAGCCTCATTTCATCTGCTGCTCTCACAGATGTTACTCCTGCCTCTCCATACATCCCTGCATTACACCAAGTAATTAAAACCAGTGAAGTGTTCAATATCATTATAGGATAAATGACTTTAAGAAATTTCCTTCATCTTTTTAGACTCTTGCTGCATTTTCATAAGATTTAATGTTGCCTTTGAAATCATAATTGATTATGCTTCTTTTTCAAGATAAACATAATCTCCTTTGAGTAATAAGTGATTAGAAAAACTTTATCCCAGAAAGGCAGCATATCAATTTTATTTATACCAGTGAAGGAAATCCCTGAAGAAACAGATATTTACAGAAATATTACCCTAAAATTAGAATTTTCTCAGGAAACTACATCTTATTACCCTATGTTTTTCTTGATCAGCATATCATGAGTTTGAGCATAAAGTTAGTAGCTCAAGTATAAAAATCACTTGCTACAGATCTATCAGCTTTATCAGTCCTACCAAACATCATCCCTGTCTAGTACCATTTAGACTTATTTGCAGGAAAAGTGGAAACCATGATGAACCAAATTTGGCATTTGAGTCTTTTGCCAAGCTACTTGATGGTAAATTTTTCCTCAGACTGCAATACTGCAGAATTACATTTTCTTTTTTCCAGTGACAATGCCTTACTATACAGGCAATATCAGCTGTGAGGACCTTACAAAAAGGTTCAAGATAATTGATAAACTGGAGAACACTTGATTATGAAGTTTTGTCCAATTTCCTTGAAAATTACTTTTGAGATTGCTAGTTCTTTCCTTACAAGCCTATTTTCTATTGTTTATACAGTCCTTGAGTTAAAACTTAAACCAAGTTTATTGTATTGCCATTTCATGTTTGTGTTTGAAGATCTGCCACAAGACAGCTTTATTAAAGGAATTTGTATTGTACTAAATATGTAATTGAACCCTAAATCTTCCCCAGGCTGCAAGATTTCAGGCAGTGGGTGCACAGCCATCATCAGGGAGTTGTCCCCTGGTCTCTCTCACTTCTAATCACATTTCCATGCTCTGCTTTTTCCTAGTTCTTTTTCTCTCTTTTCTGTTTTTTTATCTCTGACAGGTCATAATGTCATATGCAATGCAGGGAACTAATGCTCTCTGCTGTGAGAACTGACCTCAGCCCAATCTTCATCTGTGAAGTGGGATGTAATGCTCTTGCTTTTCCAATCATGGAAAGTAGCAAGTGCTCTTTTATAAATCTTCCCAAGCAGACAAGAAATCCAGTTCCAGTGGTTTAACTGTCATTAGTGATAAAAGTGTACTGATTGAAAGGAATTTTTTTCTCTTTTATGGTAGCAGTAACATCCTATTTCTAGTAAATTGTTAAGAAGGGAAGGAAAAAGAGAATTAAGACCTTTTGATCTTAAGAACTCGTTATCTGGCTTTAGATCTGAGAATGCTTTAACAAAATGCCATTCACGGTTTTGGTGGTACTACCACTTAAGCACATGAGTAGCTATTCTGTTAGTCCTAAAAAATAATTTAGGTATCCTGTGGTAGTCCTACCTGTAGATACCATATAGCTACTTACATACAGGTATTTTTCATATGATTATCTTAGTAGCAACTGAGTTTTTGCATTTCCTTTAAATATAAATATGAAATAATTAGATACTGTTTGATCATGGGCACTTGTCAAAATGTTAGGAAAGTTAACATTAATTAGAAGCTGAAGGATTTTTTTACAGGTTTAGGACAAATAAAACCCAGAAGAATTTTCCGGATGGCTGTTTAGAGGCTGTTGTTAAGGAAGATCAAATGGCTGCATGTCTGAATTGGAGCAAAGGGTTTCTATTCTTATCACTAATTGACTCACTTTCACTTTGTGGGAACAGATAAGAAAATGATTCTTGTGGCTGGATTATTTTTAGAGAAATTAAAAGGCACAAACATAAGCAAAGGGATACACAGGTCACCTGTGGCCATCAGGTACAAACAGGAAAATTACCTTGAGACTGGTATTAGGTATTAATACATTAGGTATTAGGTATTCATAGGTATTCATCTCATTAGGTATTCATACACCTCTGGCCAGTAATGTACCTGAGCAATTGAAAAACTCTCTTAGAAAGCTCTATTAGAAAACTCTAATGACAAGGGGCGAGGGGGGGTGTGGGATTAAATCTGACTACTTGCTCAGTGTATAGCATTAAAAATGACCATGGAAAGAACTGAGCCTACAGGTCTCAGACCCAGTCTTTGAGCTGTAAGCTTTTCCCAAAGATTGCTGGTTTCTTTTTTTGGGCTTACAAATATAATCGAAGCTGAAGGCTCAATCTATAGTGCTAAAATATAACAGAGGTTGCCTTTTACTTTTCTGTCCAGTTTAAAAATCTAGTCAGGAACAGCAAATTCAAACAAAGAGAATTTCTACCATTTTCTCCTGTTTCTTAGTGGAAATGCAGAAACTCCAACTGCAGAGAAACACTCATTCCCTTCTGCTCCTGTGACAATCTGCCATCCTTCATGACTGGATCTTGTCACATTGTGAAACAACTTGTGAATCAGAGAGTCTGTACCATAACACAGAGAGTGGGAGGCTTAGCAAACAGAAGCTGGGTTCCTGCCCACAATTTTTGAGGCTTGTTTCAGCATGTTACTCATTATTCAATACCCACTATCACTTACAGAAATTGCCAGAGAGAAACTTCCACACTGGTTAAACTGTTTATTGTACCTTTAGTGTACATTTCAAAGGATAAGGTGTGAATATTCAATCAGATGTTGGGGATTGAGCACAAGGTGTCACAAAAAAGCCAACTTTCACCTCTGAGAGGAAGCAAGTACGATTCTGCTTATGATTTTCCCTTATCATACAAATATTAGGAAGTCCAGCTAATGAGTAGCAATGAAAAGGCCAGCACATCCATTCATTAATCATTGGATGCTCCTGTGGAGTATTTTTTGCTGAATTAGCTACATCTACAATTAAATAATACTTTATCTGATGTTAAATCATATTATATTCAAATTCTTCAATCGTTTTGAATACTGATTTTATTGCATGAGCTACCATGCAATTAAAAGATTATTTAATACCATATCCACAATGCAACCATAAATGATTGAAACAAGAAAAACAAAAATATTTTTGTACAACTTCCACTATCAGTAATAGTACAATAAGAAAGTTAAAGAATTCTCATATTTCCTTACAAATATTTGAAGTTTAAAAATTGATTCACGTTTTACTGTTTAAAAATACAGAAAGGGCCAGCACTATTTTTATGAAGTGGTGTTAAAACTCATATACTGAAAAGTGAATGCATGCCCTTCCACAGAAGAATCTGGACCTGCCAATGATATTGCTGAATTTTTTAGACCATCATCTTAAGAAATTACCTCTTATAAGGAACATTCATTCCAATTATAATCCCATATTTCATCTATTACTATGAGAAAAGGCTAAGATAATATAGTGGTTCACTGCCATTTACATTTAGAAATATATATCCCATTAAGCACATTCAGATCCAACTTTTCAAAACACAGACATTCACATACACTGATGAAAACTTCAGACTTCAGATTCCAAATTTAATACAGGTGTTTTATTTAAGTGCTTTCAAAAGCCACATTATTTTTCGCCATGTTCTGGTAAACATTTCACTATTAGCAGTCACTTAAAACTAGTTAGCCAAATTTATTTTAAATGTATGTGACCCCAGCAGTATAAAGCAGCTTCTGCTCCCCCTTCAATCAATCAACTAGTAGGCTCCCCATAATTAACTTCTAGTAACTAGATTTTCTGCAGTTCACAAAGTGTACTGTAAAATTAAATAACTTTTTTTTTTGTTTGAGCCAAGAATTTCAGGAAATTTTTATTTTCCAATGTGCATTTCCCTTTTTTGTAATAACATCGTGTTGTTCAGCTATGGTCCAGCCTAAAATCCACTGTGATTCTGAGATCTTTTCCTACACCACCTCTGCCTCACCTGCTGTTTATCACTTGAATGTGGCATTGGTGTTCAGTTTTTCTCAGACCTTTTTGATTTCTAAGCCTGCACTTGAATGTGTTGACAACAACAGTGTCTTCAAATTTATTGAGCATAGTATTTATTCAAGTAACTAATGAAAGTAACTATTCAAGTTACTCTCCAAGTAACTAATGAAATTACTGAGAAGGACATCTCTGAACTAAAACTTTTTGCAGTTATCCCATTCAATACATGAGTTGGTTTTGACTTTGAACCATTGTTAACCTTGCTAACCATATTCAGAAAGAATATGAATGCTTTAATTTCAGTTACACAGCTGTGATACCTCCATTTTTGCAGTTACCACAATGATATTAGAGAGTTATTACCAGTACTGAAAGATGATAACACATCTGAGTCTTCAAATCTAATGCCTTTACTTTGTTTAGTTTGTTGAATTAAAGACAGCCCTTAGAAGTAACGGCAATTTATCCTTTTTTTTTTAAAAAAAAAAAAAAAGTACTTCAGCTACTGTGTACAGAAATCCCCACTAACTACTTAATTTAAAAAAAAAAAAATCTCTAGATGTGTTTTAAAGAAATACAGATGCATCATTTAGTCTTCATTCTCCTCCTGCAGGATTTCAGTCAGGAAACCATTCAGGCATACAGATTTCATTACTGAAATAGATGGAAACATCAGCTTGTGTAAAAGCTTCGAGCACAGGAAGAGAAAGGCAAGACCAGTTTTTCTTTGTCAATTTTTTTCTCCGCGGCGCTATTTCTGCTTTGACACTTATTCCCCATCGTTTGTCTGCGCAGCTTCGCGGGCTCCCTCTGCTGGGTACCGGCCACACAACAAACCCCACAAGACTGATTTCATTAGCATTTCTTGCTCCAATGATAATTAAGAAACCATCCGCTCATTAAGGTATAAAGCTTCGTGTAGTCTAAGTGTGTAATCCAGATCATAATATACTTCCTGAGCTAAAGAATATTTGAAAAATCTACAGTGATTCCTTTTTCTTTCCCCCTCATTTTCTTTTGGGGTTTGAAAAGTGAGAAATAGAAGATGCAACTAACAAGTAGATTAATATGCCATAATACCCATGCTAATAATCCAGATAAAACACCTAAATACAAAGTTTCAGGTAAGCAGCTTTTAATATCTCTCTTTACTCAGGCAAAATTCTGCAATAATCTGGACGTGTCGTACTTTCTTTTAGCTGGCAGTCTTTTCTCCTAACTCAGATGAGGATGTGCATTTTCTCTTGATCCCCAGGACACTGCAAACTAGCATGGGAGAATTTCTAGATCAAATCCTAGTAGATGCAGCCCTCTTTTGAGCAGATATCCAGCCAGTTATAACATTACTACAGATTTCTAAAAATATTTCCATAATCAATATAATGAAAAGCCTCCTCTAAAGGCTTGAGAAAAACAAGCTGGGTTTTGTTGGTTTTTCTTTGAATTAGAGTAAGAATATTAATAATTTTATATGGCAATTGTTTGTATTAAACCAGAATGATTTGAAATTGGAAGAAATACAGAGAAGTTTGCATTAGGCAGCCCCAGATCACAGGTCATATGCTTGACCAGCCTATTTTACCTGGACTGAATTTGCAGAATTAGACCCTAACAATTATTGCATTTTCAGAACTTCTTATAGTTTAAGTACCTGCATTTCATTTCCAAGAAACAGCTAAGTACAGAAACAGATACTGAGTGATAAACACATATTTCTATGATCATGTCTTCCACTAAGAAGATACCTGCTCTTCAATGTATCCAGAAAAAAAATGTCTCAGGTAAATTTTGGCTACTGGAACAAACCTGTGGAACAGCTTTAGGCTGCTCAACACATCACTGCTAATGATGCACCCCTGTCCAGGGAAAAGATCTGCTAGTGTACAGTCTCCCTTCCTGAAGTTTGGTCAAAGTTGTGTGTATGGGTTTTACGAAGAGAAACTTATGAATGCAATTTTTCTGACATAATGCCTATAGAATGCCTTAAGAGCATTTCAGCTTCGTTTTAAGTCCTTGCCAATAGTACGTTGTTCTCTACTTTGCATAAATATAGCCAAACTGTTGAAGAAAATATTTAATTTATTACACAATTTTTGACATGAAAGCTTTTATTTTAGTGATGACTAATAAATGAAAATATAAGCTATTTATATGTCTTATATGTACTTAAATACTTATACCTATAGACTTATAAACATTATTTATGTGCAAGTGGCCATGAGTTAGTTTGGTATTGGTTGATTCAAGTTTGTCTCGTTAGGTTTTCCACAGTGCTTTAATGAACATTTGCTGGTTTCTTTTCTGTAACCTAACATAGCAAAAATTTCAAGCATTGAAATTTTCCTTCAGAATTTTTATAAGGAAATGTGTACCATAAGAGCCTAGTGCAGAATTGTCCTAAGACCATTTAAACACAAACCCATTCTCTTCAATCATTACTATGTAATATTGTCCCTCTCTTTTACACATACATTTTCCTATGGTGTTGCAAAGAAATTGTGTAATTACAACCATCTTGCTCTTAGGAAAGATCGCAGTATAAAATAATAGGAAGAAAGGCAGCAAGCTCTTGAAACAAAATCTCAGAAGTACTTCAATTTCATTAAATTCAATTTGGATAAGCTCTGCTGAGGATTTAACTACTCTGGGCTCTCTGCATCTCAGAAGAAATGTTTTATCTGTTGATTATTTTTCCTACATGGAAAAAAAACCTGAGGAGCTAATTCTATCTCCAGGAAACAACTGATACATACAACTGATGGAGAGTGGTCTTGACAAAATATTTTTTGGGTAAGAATACCAAAAGATCATATTCATTAATAAAGTCATCCTTTCACAACTGAAACAGTTTCTTGAAAATTCTTAGATAGATAAAACGAGCTATCAATTAGCTCCAGATGTCTCTTTTGAATATTTTTCTTTTAAAAGTCTTTAATAGAAGTGTATAAAAAATTTCTGAGAAATAATACTAGAGTAATTGAAAAGTGGTTTTATTCCTTAGTTTTTGGGGCCATATTTTTCCCTTCAGTGTTTTGGTTTTTCCTTACAAAAATTAAATCAAACACAGGTCACCATAACAAAACTAAAAAGCTTATATTTTAATTTACGTTACCATATTAAATTCTTAAATGACTATGTGAATATAGGCTGAGGATTTCTTTAGTAAATAACTTTTTATAGAATGCCAAAACCCAATGGAAAATTGATAAAACTGACAAAGTTCCAGCTGAGCCAAATTTTGTCAGTCAACCTAAGGGTTCACTCTAACCTGATTTTTTAAAAAATAGAAACAGATTTACAAAGTTATGCCAATTCTATAACCTACTATATTGATGCTGTGATTGATTTATTTCTGGACAATTACTTGCGGGATATCAGGGGAAGATGAACATAATTACAACTCAAAAAATATAATTTTTATTAAAAAATAGTAGTTTCAAAAGGTGGTTTCTGGAGTTATTTTAAAAGGGGGAAAAATGATATAGCAATAATCCAATCAAGATAAAATGAGTTAGTGTGTCTTCTTTTTCACACTAAATCCAAACTAAAGCTAGAAATCAATTTCTTAAAAATATCCAAGAAAATACAGGAATCATTTCTCTTTCGACACTCAGTGTGTCACTATATTAACTATGAAACCAGTCTATTTTCATGTTGATTTACACAGGTTACTGCAGGATTCCTTGGGGTGAAACACCTCAGGCATAAATGTCATGAGGGCATTTGGTGACCAAAAGCAAACACAGCTTCTCGTGCTGAGCTGTTGACATAAAGGACTGGGCTGCACACAGGACTGACAGGAAAAGTTCGATATGCAAAGGCAGAAAGAATGGATGCTCTGCCATCGAGTCTACTTGCAATGCTTCTTCAGGATAGTTTATATAATCCTCTGGATTCACTAAAAATGACCATTGTACACCAAAGCACTTGGCTATTTTCCTTCCAGGAGGAAAAGCCAAGGAATCTTTGTATATTGGATCAAAATTTTACCTCAAGTTCCTCCACCAGTGGGCACATGTGAATCTGAACTGTCTCCAGCAAGGGCTGCTTGTCCCCAGATATTGAAAAGTGTCTGCAAAAGTGGAGAGAATACACCGTTTTCCATATTCATAGACAAGAGAGGAGTATACTTAAATTGCTGCACTAGGAGTGTAAGTAAACAATAACAGAGATTTCTGGTTGTAAATGATAGCTGAGCACTAGGAGTGTCTACAAATGTGGTGGGGTTTCCATCAGTGCTGTTGTTTAAGGATAAATTGGTATTTATGAAGACTGGTTACACATAATCAATTGTTCTTCTTTCTGATTTCTGTTTGCCTTTGGAGATGCGGGGCAGACAGATTAGGAACTCCTCCAGCAGAACCGTCTTCCATGGAGCTCTGCATATGCCCAGTGAGCCTTGAAAGATGAAGGAAGGGAAGGCAACCACATCAATAATTTTGGTGGACTTAAAATAAACCCAGAGTAATAACATATCCCATGAAATGTCAGAAAAATGAAAAATAGCATCAGCTTAATGATCTAGACTCTGAATGAAGCTCTCTCCCAGAGCAAATTAAAACACTGCAAAACTGAGCCTCAATCCATAAGCCTCAACTCAGGCAGTTACTAAAACCAATAAAGAAGAAAATTCTGGCTCAAACCAAGCTTAAGCTACCTCCATTCACTGCAATAAAGTGTTCCAGTAATTACCTGAAAGTAAAACTGGTCTCTGCTCTGTCAGAAAAAAATTGCAAGAGCTGGGGAAAGGACTCACTAAAACCCAGAGAGCTGGCATCAGTGCCGAAATTGGCTTCTGCAAGACCTGAAGTTGAGACCTATGGCAACTATGGAATAAATTTGCTGTGCTGAATTTGTCATTTTGCTCTCTATACATTAATTCCCTCCCCTTGAATTCTGATGCAGACAAAGTCCTAACAGCAGTAAAGTGATGTGCAGCATACAAACCTGTAAAAGAAAATAATCTTCTAGTCATCCTCAGAACTTTGTAACTGGAATTAATTTTTTCAGACTATTTAACCAGAAGATAGAAGATCTATTCTGTAAAGCAGACAGGATCTGATAGTAATTTTAATAGTAGTTCTAATGAGGACTATTAAATCTGCATTAGGGTTTTTGTTTCCTGACTCACAATTTGTATGATGACAGTCTGACATATAAAATTAAAAGAAATGGTGAACTAGCAGTTTTTGTCTAGGAAAATCCTAGGTTTGTTTACTACATCTTTGCATGGCCTTTGCACAGCTATAGAAGTATATTTTTACCATTTTCCTACACACTATAAATCTCTGCTTACATAGATATCCATATTAAAAAAAAGTCAATATTCCAAGAAAAATCAAAGTTATGATTTACATACTTTTTTACACATGATGCCTCCAGGAAAATGACAACCCACTCACATTTTTTTCCTTTATAGGAAAAATGATTTGTATTTGGATCCATCTCCATGCTCTTTGGCAAGGTGTGTAAGTCAGATTTTACTTCTCAGAAGGACATGAGACTGGTGTCAAGCCAAGTCCAGGGTGCTGCTGACACACAAGCCCTTTCTGAGCACTGTGGAGAGCCTGAAGGAGCCAAGGTTGCTGCTACTGCTGCTGCCAGAACAGAGGAGAGTGTGGAGGCAGCATTAATTTCTGGGAAAGGTGTCCATCGTGTCCATCCACTGGCCACTGCCCACCTGTTTTCTCCTTTTGCCCAAAGAAATGCCCCAGTGACCAAGGTCTGCAGGGCTGGACAGTGAAGTCCTGGCTTTTTCCCTTACATCAGATATTCACTGCCTCTGTCTGTGCCTGGAGCTGACCCTAGACAAAGCAACCTGCAAACTCCTGGTTGCTTTGGCAGCAGCACATCCCTGCTTCAGCTGGAATCACGCTTTCCAAGTTCTTTCTACTGTTACCTCTTTCAGCCTTGATAATTTTGATGTTTGCCAGCATCGTGGCTAAGGTAACTTCTTGAGCCCATATTTCTGTTTTTCCTATATAGAAACGTGATGCTCATTTTTCAGAACTTAAGCCTTTCTTAAGCCCTATGCCCTCACTCCAGTCAGTTGTACATTTTATGAAGCAGTTTGAAGGTAGAATAATTGTCCATTTAAAAGACTTCTGCAGCTGCTGTGCCCATGACCTGGATACCTGCTGCATTCTCCTGGGTTTAGTAAGACCTGATCTATTGTGTTATAATACACTTGATTCTGTTTTAGACAAAACACAGCTGTGTTTTTATGCACAGGCAAGTTGCTTCTGCAGCCAACATTAAAAAGCATCCCATGGGGTAATTGTCACGAATCAAGGAAAATGAAACAAGCAACTATAAAGCAAGTTCATGTTGTTAGACCATGGTGTTTAGCTTTTTGGCATTTTTTACAGAGAAAATTTCTGGCCCTTGAATAAAGTATGGATACTTGTTTCTTTGTACAATTTTTAAGCCTAAAATGTATTACTTTAAAGCACTAAATAGTAATAAAAAAGTACAAATGGGATTTTGGGAACTTAGTTTCAAATTTACTTTTGATTGCCTGCATTTTAAGGCTTTTTTAGAACTGATTTTTAAGAACTGGAATAGAGAACAAGGAGGAAAAAATAATCAGCACAGACTCAGGGATGGAATGACAATGGCTCTCAAATGTATATGGGCAGATGTTTACTTCTTTTTAAATGTCAGCAAGAAGTAATAAACTTCAATTTATTGGTGACACATCTCCACTATGGAAATCTGAATGTAGTGACAACTGTGACCTGAGAGTTACATTATTCCCAAGAATATAGATAGAAAGGGAGTTAACGCTTATAGATGCTTGACTTTTACATACTAGTAACTTTATAGAGGGTGAATCAAATGTTGGTTATGAATCATGGACTTTTTCATTTGGCTTTTGAATTTTACTTAAAGTTCACATCTGCCTTTAAAATTTCCGCTCCAGGAACTTGTCACAAAGCAAAATTATGGGATACGATTGATGTGACTGCTGCATCTGATCTTGTGTCACAAATAAATTAAAGGAGTCAGTCTTCAAAACAAACCTGTTTTCAGTTTTGTGTTTTATAAACAAAACATGCCCAAACTGGAGAATATTTTTTGCAGCAAAGAAAAGTGGTCAATCAGCTAAGGGCTGAACTGTCAAAATATTTCTAAAGGTTAAGGTTACTCATATGCTTTGGCATAAATACACTTTAAATGGTTTCTCTTTATTGACACTGGGGTGCAGTTGAGAGCCTTGAACCCCAACTCCAGCTTCAACTTCACTATAGAAAAAAGCCTGAAAACACTCCCAAAAGGCCCCAAAAGGACTTACACAGGACTTTACTAAAACTCTTCTCTGAAGAAGTTGTGTATCTTATTATTTTATTCTTATTGGATGATAAAATGCATGAAGACATCTAAGTATGTATTTGTATAATCAATTGCTGATTTTTGTGCCTCAGTTATTCAGTGTAACTAAAAGTGGGACAGTAGTTAAAAACTGCATTGTTTATTGTTTCTGAGATGCTAATTAAATGTTCATTTTAAAATATTGCTTTTGCATTTTACATTTGACTGACATTATATTGACTATATGTTTATTATACCAACATACATGCATTAAATAGGAACAAAGAGCTTAGTAGTAATTAATATTTTAAATCTATGCATTGGAATCCTCATTTCTGATACAAAATTGCACCAGTTAGTGTAAGTCAATATTTTTATTATTGGAACAACATAAAAATAACACAAACAATGATTGGAGTGAGTAAAAAGAAGGACATCCTTATATATTTTTACAGCAATATCTTCTGGAGTAACCCACTGAGGAGTAAATATGAAGGCCTAGACTTAGCAGAGTACATAGGTTCCCATCCCTTTTAGACATTTTTACTATTTCCTCCATTGATTGCTAAGGAAAATTTTGGAGCCAAACAAATTTTTGGAGGTGAGTTATCTGATATAGACGATTGTGGATTCTAGTCACAGACTAGAACGCTACATGCAGTTTCTTGCACTTTCTGAAGTTCCTAGGCTATTTTAGTTTTAGTAGATCTTTTCATCTAAAAAAGTGTTCAGACAAACAATAAAATAAATTCAATAAAACTAGATTCAAGGAAATGTGTGAGGCACGTAATTAAGAGGTCTCTTTTGCAAAGACGCGAAATTTATTTTCTTAAAGTGCAATGCAATATTTTCACTGGGTTTTTTTCTCTTAGTTTCTCAACTAGTTCCTATATTTAACTGTGTATTTATTTGTACTGAATTCATAACAGCTTTTTCATCTCAACTTTCTTTTGCATTAAAATTTTACTCAGTCTAAGATAAGAAGAGCAGTGGTTTAACATGTCAATACCTATTTGGTTACGACAATCTTAATAGCAGTCATGAGTGTTGTCAGTGTGAGAACTTCATTTCTGTAAAAGCTGATGCCTGAAGGTCTGAGAAAAAAGTTCAACTATACAATATAGTTGTATTCTTGGGGTTTTTTCCCCTAATGCTCAGGGTAGTCTTATAGGAACTCTATACTTTACAATAGATATCTAGCAGAAAAGCAAACTTTGAACCACAAAATTGTCAATTAAGTATTCAAAGAAAACCAATAGTCAATTCTTCTATCCAAATCATTAATGTGATTTTTAGGTTGATTCCTGCTAAAATTGATTTTGTTTCTATACCCACTTTTCCTGCTTACTTTTCTATTAAGTGTAATATCCATTGTTCTAACCCTTCAGACTATTCTGTACAAAAGATACTTTGCAAGAAAACAGAAGTGTGAGTGGTGAGGACCAGCAGCATATCAGATGGAGGATTGCATTAGCTTCATCAAAACCAGGGCTGCACTCCAGACATCCTGGAAAATGAGTGGTGTCTGGCAACATGACATGATTCAAAAGCAAACCATCAGTCATATGCAAAAGTTTCTTGTATCTCCTCCACCACATGAAGGAATTCATAGGCAACCACAGGCATCAGCAACACTAGGAAAACCTATAGACTTCTGTTCATTTTCACAATATACTCAGAGAGTTTCCAAAAAGTGTGTGATATGTGATACATCCTAGAAATATTTAACACTGTTCTTTCTCACATCCCTTCCAGAAGTAGAGACTAATAGATTTGCATGGTAATCAAACATGTCAACAAAACCATAAAGAATGCACATTACAAATAATTCCAAACTCAAGCCTTTGAGGAATTCCTACTAGTTTATTTTTGCTTGATATATTTATAAATTCTTAAATGAGTTACAACAGATGTAGAAACCAGCTCAATCCAAATAAAAGTTTCTTAGATCTATATAAACTGAATTGTGCCCTCCCATGATGTGTTCCTTCGGATGTAATGGAGAAGACCATAAATTACTTTAATTAAAATCTGGATCTGCAGAAGTGGATGGCTTTGCAGTCAGCGGATGTGCAGCTGCTGAGATGCTTCAATATAAGTAGCAAAAAGAAAGGTAGAAAAAAGCCCGTCAAACTGCAGACTGAAAATAATGTAAACAAAAGCTCGCTGCCTCCAACAACACACCTGGGCAGTTCTGGTGGTCACTGCTGCTGCCAGCTGTAGCTCTCTGGCGAGTAATTCGGAAAAAAAGGGATGGAAACCCTCAGGCAAATCCGTTCCATTCAAAACGTATGTGTGCCAGTGAGAATATTCTCATGTCCTCCCATCCGTGTGCTGGGGGAAGATTCATGTTTCGCCCCGTTCTGAAAGGAGTTTCCTGCCTTTCCAGGAGCTCCCTTTTCGGCCCCGTGTAGCTCTGCCTGCGGCTGCCCGGCTCCAAGGAGCCCTCGGGCACTCAGCACAGATGCGCTCCTGCCGCGGCGGAGCTCCCGAACGTCGTGATTTGGCTGTGAAAAATGGCTAGGCTTCCTATTCCATTTCTTTTGCTTTGCTGTGTTGCTTGGGTTTGGTTTTCTGTTGGGTTGTTATTTTGGTTTTGGGGTTTTTTGGTGGTGGTTTTGTTGTGTTTGTTTTTTGTTTTTTTTAATAGGAAGGCGTGACAATGTCTGACGCCTTTTGTCCTTTGAGATGTTGAGTGATTAATGGAAACCCGTGAAGGAGGTGAGAGGAGTGAGCACAGGCGGCTCTTAGCCCGGAGTAACTCTTGCTTCCAGCTACCTGTTGAGGTGGGTTCATGCAGACGCTTCATTGTTTCTGTCTTTCCGAGCGAGTTCATTTAAGCCCGGCCGGACCCGCTGAGCGCCGCCTTGCCCTGCTGAGAGACGGGGCTCCCGAGCCTCCCTCGGAGCGGAGGCGCCGAGCGGAGAGAAGTTTTCCGGGACGAGGACCGGGATTCCGGCTGCCGCCCTGGGAGGCGGGGCGCGGGGGGCACCTGCAAGCCGAAGGGAGGGAAGAAAAGGCGGGAGCAAATAAAGACAGCTAGGAAACCCCACCTCCCCTTTCTTCGGGGAGCTCAGTCTCCCGGAGCAGCGCGGGAGGCGCGAAGGCTCCGCGGGCGGGGCGGGCGNCGCAAGCTGCGCCCAGCGCGGCGGCACCTCCGCCCTTCCCTTCTCGCCACCCGGTGCCGGTGGGGCGGCTGCCCCGGGCTCCCCGCGGTCCGCGGTGCTGGGAAGCGGAGGCTCCGCGTTCCGCCCGCGGAAACTTTGCCCGGCGCGCAAGGGGAAGGATGGAGCCGGGAGAGCCCGCGGCAGCGCCCCTCAACCTGTCCCGAGCCGCGGCAGAGACGCCCCACGGGGAGTTCAACCTGTCCGCGCTGCCGGAGGCCGAGGGGAAGCCCCTCTTCGGCATCGGCATCGAGAACTTCATCACCTTGATCGTCTTCGGTTTAATCTTCACCCTGGGGGTGCTGGGCAACACCCTGGTGATCACGGTGCTGGCGAGGAGCAAGCCAGGCAAGCGCCGAAGCACCACGAACATCTTCATCCTCAACCTGAGCATCGCCGACCTGGCCTACTTGCTCTTCTGCATCCCCTTCCAGTCCACGGTCTACGTGCTCCCCACCTGGGTGCTGGGTGCCTTCATCTGCAAGTTCATCCACTACTTCTTCACCATCTCCATGCTGGTGAGCATCTTCACGCTCTCGGCCATGTCAGTGGACCGGTACGTGGCCATTGTGCACTCCCGACGCTCCTCAGCCTTGCGTGTTCCCCGCAATGCCATGTTGGGCGTGGGGCTCATCTGGGCACTCTCCTTCGCCATGGCCTCGCCTGTGGCTCACCACCAGCGCATCTTCCACCGCGAGACCAGCAACCAGACCTTCTGCTGGGAGTTCTGGCCCAACCCACGCCACAAGAAGGTCTACGTGATTTGCACGTTCGTCTTTGGGTATCTGCTCCCGCTGCTGCTCATCTCCTTCTGCTATGCCAAGGTGGGGCAAATGTAAAAGGATGGAGGGGACACAGTGGTGGAAAAGGTGTACATAAGCCATAGGGCCATTTCTGGGCATGTGGAGGGACTTGGCACTGTTGGGAGGAAAAGGAGCAGGGGTGAGTTTGTGCCACAAAGGGAGAGGGCAGGTTTTATAGCTGAGGGATGTCTGAGGGGGGACAATACATGTTCAATGTCACAGAGAGGTCAGAACAGGGATTGCATGGGGTGAGTGGGGAGGTGTTCTGGCAATTACTGGAGTCTCTCTCTGTCAGAATTCCTTGTTGCAGAATGCTAAGAAGCCCCAGTGCTCTGCTGCTTTCTCCATCACCATAACTCTTAATTTCTTGCAGTGCTGTGTGAGGAGTTTACTCAATAAAGTACAACAAAGCAACAAGTTGTGCAGGCTTCAGATGAAGCATTGTGGCTCTTGAAAATGCGCAGTGCACTTGAAAGTGACAAAAATTATGTTTGGTTTTAAGAGTAAAATGTGCATCATGCTGCTTGGTCCCTGTGGTGCCATGTCTTGACCCAGTTGAAGTTGATGAGAGTGTTACCTCTGACTTCAGCAAAGTCAGGTGGTTCTAGGGAGCAGGGCATGAGAACCCAGGCAGGAAAAATGAATAATTAAGGGTGCCTGAATATAGGATATTTAAGGACTTTTCTGCTTAAGCAAAGTGTCACGTTTTCCTAGAGCAATAATTGCAGCCTTCAGTGGATGATGCTCTGCTTGCTGCTGAACAGGATCTGGAGCACCAGTTGCTACCTGCTGAGTTAGGCAGAGATCCTGCTCTTTCTGTGCCAGCTGCCTTCAGTTGCAGGATTTCTCCTTAGGCAGTGATTTACGTTTGAGAGGATAGGACTGCTCTTGCAAGTAAGGACTGCTTAAGTCAGTTCTTCATCTGGCAAGTTCAGTAGATATTCCTGAAGTATTCAATTTGAACAAGTAATTTTATGTTGCGCTCAGTTTTATATATATTACATCCGCTTAATTGTGATGTGCAAATTGAGGCTGTGATGTTGTCCAACTCTGATGAAACCAAGGTACATAGAACACAAAGGACAACAATTCTAAATGGCTGTTCATAATGGAACAAATCCAACCTGGCAAATGACAAAGAAACTCAAGTTTTCATACCTAAATCAAATCCTGCTTTCCCTGAATGAATACTCTGATATTTCATCTACTGTGGTGTATATGACTGAGCTGTAGTGATAGATCATCAGTTTGAAGAAAGTATTACACATTGCAGGGAGAACGTTACAGAATGTGTGTACAGGGGGCTTTCAGTTACTAATTCTTCCCTTTTTCAAAGGAGAGCATCTTCAGTTCCAGCATAAAGTACTGGCCTTCAAAGTCTAATTACATGAGAGAAGATTAAAAAGAAATCTTTCAAAATTAGCATAGTCCTGTACAGTGTAGACATGAAAAAAGAAAATATGCTTAACCAAAATATATGCATGGTAAATAAAACATACTCTGTTTTACAAAACACAAAAGCACCTCTACAAAAGTAAATCTCTCAATATTAGTATTAATATGTGGTTTAAAAAAAAAGAAAAAAAGGCAACCAAAAAACTCTCCAACCTACCAAAAGCAACTCAATGTGAAAAATATGTCCAGGAACAAGATGGTGAAATCAAGGCCACTTGAAATTACAGTAAAATCATGGGCTTAAACTATTGCCAGGTTAGGGTTTCACCCTGGCTTTGTCATGTGTTTTGAGCCTGTATGTGTGATCCTGCTTGCCGTGGTGTCAGGCTGGAGGAGCTGACCTGAAGGGGTGAATTTTAGAAGATAGCTAGGAGATAGTTGGTACTGCCATCAGTTTACAAGCTGAAAAGTGCCGTGACTTGTACAGAGCTCTCAAAGGTGTTTGTACCCTGCAGCTGAAGACTCACTCCTGCTCTCTTTAGGAGCCACTGACAAACCTCCAACAACAATATTTTGGGATGGGGAAAGCCTTCTCTTCTCAGGCTGAGCAACCCCACCTCTCTCAGCCTGTCTTCATAGGAGACATTAATCTCTGAATTAGTTTCTTACGGACTTCACTGGTTTTCATGAACTGTGGATAAAGGAGATAACACAATCTTCTGCTACGGTAAATTAAGACAAAGGAGACTCATTTCTCTATTTGAATATATTGCCTTTTCCAGACTCCTTTAAGGCAGTTCTGTTTCTTTCATAAACAAATTGCAATTGAACTTTCAGTTTTGAAAGTCTCATTTTTTAGGCACTCTAATAGGGAGCCAAGTTCTTTCTCTCTCTCACATTAATATCGTATTAGCAGAGATTTGTATTTTTCCCATGGATAACAATGCTGTTACAATGTACAGAAGTGTTAAAGTAGTGCCAGGTATTTGGAAACAGTGTCTTCCCATAATATCTCATGTGATATATGCCTCTTCAGGCAGAGATTTTTGAGATCATGCTCTGTCTTGTGTGTACAGCTACCTCTTTTCCCTCTTCCACAAGTAACATTTGTTCAGTTTCAATGCAAATTTTTGATAGAGAAGAGTAAATATCAGAATTAAAGATACTTCCCTAGTTTGGTGAAAACAGCAGACAATGAAGAAGATGCAGAGTCTCCATTATACTCTCTCTTTTTAGGAGTCACTTCGCATGCAACTGTTAAGACAAGCCATAAGGGAAGATGTCTTACCAACTTACAGAGAAGACACATCTTTTTGGGAACACGGTAAAGAAGTCACAAATCCATAGGAAACCAGCTGTTGTTGCCTCACAAAACTACTCTTGAAAGAAGCTTACTATGTCAGAGGGAGGAGCAGTGATTATGTAGTGATCAGCTGAGTCTCAGCACTGCATATGTACAGACACCTTGTGTTCTGACTCTTTTATGGCTTATCATTTTACTTGCTGCATTTTTGTAATACTGACTTTTTGTATGTGTTTCATAACAGTGCTACAACATTTGCTCACTAATGTGTCCTTAAAGGGTAAAGTGAGAAATGATTCCCAGTCAGCTTCTAACAGTTAACATCTGCCAGGGTTGTGCAATGATAAGACTAATTTTGGGTACCTCCATTTTTCAAGGATTCACTCCTTGAAAGTCAGGCCTCTTTCACTCAAACCTTTAGGTTGGACACCTATAATTATTAGCAAACATTTCCTTTTAAAGATGTGTAATGTTAAAAGCTTTCTTTAGAACAAACATGTCTTGCCTCAAGAATGTTTCCATTATTATCTACCATTCTGAACATTCTGAATTCATGTCATGTATGATTTACAGACTTAGTTAAAACTAAGCCATAAAAAGTAACAGCTTCAACATAAAATATGAGCTAATCTGGCTTTGGATATTTTATCCTAAATTTTGCTGAGCAGCAATGGGAAAACTTTAATAAACTGCACAGAAACAAAAAAATAAAAGGTATGACACATTAGTCACACATTCTTAATTGAAAGAGGGTGAAGGATCTCTCATGACAATAGAAGTAGCAGCATTACTTTAAAACATGGATTGCAGGCAATGGCACTTGAATTTCAATCAGTTTCATACTACAAACATAGTTACATTATCTGTGAAACAAGCAGTTCATTCTTACTCGATAGTGACCTTGTGCAGGCTTTCCTTCTGCATGATTTTCAGTGGCTGATAATGAGGGTGTAGTCCGTGAGATGCCAGACAGAAAACACAGTTTTTTAACAGTGTAGACTTCCAGCTTTGACAATGTTTGATAGACTTATGTGAATAGGCACAGATAGTTGAAGTTATTTTCTTCACTCCTGTATTGGAAGATCTCTTTCTCAACTTGATTTGGTCAAAATCCTGTCAGGCCTCTCAAGCCATCTTGAATGTAGTTTCTGAAACAAGTGAGGGAAAAGAATAATTAAAAAAAAAAATTAGAAGTGAAAAAAGAAAGAAAGAGAAAGAGAGAAAGAAAGAGAAAAGAGACGAGGGGAAAGGAAAGGAAAGGAAAAAGGAAAAGAGTCTGTCGGCAAAACCAAGGGCCTACAAAATGTCATGAGTGGTTGTGGTGATATGGTCTGGACCAGATTAGATCCTACAAGTCTCCTTACAGTCTCTTACACAACAACATAATTTTCTTGCCACAGCACTCCACCCTCATCTCCAGAAAAGAGGGATGAACAGCAGGTACATGAAAGCAGGAGTTGAAAATATTGCATCTTATGTGACCAGGTTGGGACCTATTTTTTAGCGAGCTGAGTATTTAATTCCATGGGTTAAAAATGCACACACAAATGTATTAGTGGATATTTTGAAATAATTTCTTAAGAGAAATAGCCTGAGACAAGTTGAGAGGCACATTGTAGAATTGTTGTTCATTCAGGCCATTGGAGGAACAACTGATTATTCATTGGACCAAAGAAGAGGCAATCCGAACAGGGTAGTGGGGAGAGTGTCTTTGATTTGCCTTGTAGTGTTTGTGCATAAACATGGCTCTTTTAAAATACTCTGTGGCATTCTGTGTAGGTCTTTGAGAGCTGTTCCACTGTGTTGATAAGTAATTGCATTTTGCCTGTTTCTCTTGCTGCTTTCATGCTATCTGGTACAATACTATGAGGAGCCAATATGTTTTCACTGCAAATACTTATTTTATGAAATTTGTATGTAATCTGAAAAAGGGGAAGCTGAGAAGGTTCATCTGAAGGTTATAATCTAAATTGAAAACAAAAACCTCCACCACCACCTCCCAACCCCCTCAAGTATCAAATTTACCTATTTTGTCTCCTGCATCTTTCTTTGAACTGGAGAGAGACACAATGCAAAACTTTGGGCTAAAAGTTTCCGAAGAGAAGAAAAATATGTTTGTAACTTTAAAAAATATTTGCAGTTCTGATCTCTGGGAAGAGTTTATCTGAATTTAGTTTTAGAATGTGATGGAGAATCACAGAACAGTGCAGTCACTGGGTGGCATGTGGTGGGATCTGGAAAGGCCCGGTAGGAACAGCTCATCACTGTAAGTTTTGTGAAGGGGGTATGACAGATGAAGCAGCAGTGATGGGACATGAACTTAATTGCATTCCTCCCATGCCCTTTGCTTTAGTTTTATGTTTTTCACTGATTGACTCAGCAATTCAGCTGGTCTGTACAGGGTGATGGGAGGTGAATACACAGTCTGTGAGCCAGACTGTCATCTCCCTGTTCTTCTGCTGAGATTCTGTCCTTTCCTATGGCTCTGCATCATACTGAATAAGAAAGAAATTGAGTCAAAATGGGACTTTCTCAAGGAAAGCCCATTTATTTTTGTCCTGTTTTTCCTTAGCTCGGGTTAGCCCTCAGAAGTGGCCTGGATAGTGTTTCCAAACAGGAAGTGCACGCAGGGTGAGTCACATGGTAGTACACAGACAGGCACAAATGAACTGCACTTACGATATTAAGTGATTATAAGTAATTTCTTATTTTTGGTGGTGGTGGTGGTTCTCTGGTGCCTAAGAGTAGATACGTGAAAAATGAAGTCTGCTGATGAGCTCTGGATATTCACAAATACCATCTTACTTCTTTTAATTCAATATGTATGTTTATAAAACTCAAATGCCAGGGTGGGATCAAGTCTCTAGATCATCTTGACTGATGTCTGTCCTGATAGTGGTTAGCTGTGCACCCCAGAGAACACAGAGAAAATGTCCCCAGGTGATATGAAAGAATCTGAATTTGGACCCTTTTCCCCACCCCAAGATCTCTATGCATCCACTCTCCAAAACCTTATGTGTAAATGATTATGTTAAAATTTGGAGCCTGCTCTTGGACAATGAGCCTTTTTGTGACGTATTTTTAAAATTTACTTGTGAAACACACATGGTGAGTATTGTCACATTGTTGTTAAAGGTCATGCCTCATGTGTCATGCCTCGTGTGTCGTGCCTTATTTTAGTATAAATTATTTTTGAAAGCCTAAGCTTCTTTGAAAGATCAAATAGTGCCAACGTCTTGATTATATTAATCAAGCATCCCTCTGAAGGAAGAAAATTATGCAGGTGACTCAGAAAAGCTCTGACTCAAAACATACACTTTTCTTATGTTACACACACTAAAGGTCATTCTAAACCAACAGTCTTTGACTTTTTACAGAAGAAGAGAGATTGCTAATTCTATGTACAAGATAGGTTTCCATCTGTTTCCTTGTTAACTTGTGATATGTATTTGTTATGTATTGCATCTGAATATTTTTATAAGCATTCAGTTGTGGTCTGCTTCGTATTTGTTGATTCACATGGACTCCCATATGAAATTCTTTTGGTTTTCCTACTGTGCATGTTTGAAATGTGTAAGCTGCTTCAGTGCTGTTTGTTAGTGAATTATGCAGTACTGGAGGGCACAAGAATACTCTAAGATACACAGGTTGGAATTTTGTTTGAATAGAAATTGGGGAAATATGATAAAGAGATGTAAATCAATCTTTTCAGGTTCTTAATCATCTGCATAAGAAGTTGAGAAACATGTCAAAGAAATCAGAAGCATCCAAGAAAAAGGTATGTTGCATTCACTACTGATACTCACTTGTGTGTATGTTAGTTTTATGGCTAAGCTAATTTGGTACTTGTTGCTAAAGATGTAACAGAGAGAAGAAGTTAAAATTAAATATTTGATAAAATATTCAGTGTCCCTCTGAACTTAGCAGATTGGAATCTTTTCTGATCCAAGTTTTCCATCACATTGCATCAAGCCATTACCTGAGATCCTCATAGTTGGAACTTTAGAGCATCTGAAATGTAGGCATAGGGAGACAACCTGTCATTTGTGTTAAATTTTTTCTCTTTTATCTCACAGGCATTTTCTCCTGACTTGTAAATCATGGGATTTTTAGTATTTTTTAAATGATCTGATTTTGTAATGTTTCAGTGAATAATTCCTAGGTTGCATGAAGAACCTTTGAAAAGAAATTTATTGTGCTTCCCAAGAGGAGTCTAATAAGAGACTTTTAATGATTCTCCAATTCTCCTATTGATTTTCCACACAATGTTTTCTTCTCTTACATTCAAGACATAAGTTATGTACTGGATACAAATAGAATCATGAAAGGTCTTCAAAGAAGAATATAAGCTTCAAGATTTAGAACAATATTTGAAAGACGTATTTAGACAGAGAATTTGTCAGTTAATATAATGTGATTGTGATTTTTGAGCAGATTTGATCACAGTGATCATTTGACTATCTTCTCATTTTATGGATGTGGAGGAAAAAACCCTTAAGCTATAGCTCTTCATTTGATCTGATCACTATTTTCATATGGGCATGGGGAGTGCCTGCAGGGTTAATGAGATATACATGGACTCAACAGGGAATAAGTACTCTCTTATTTATGCATTCTCTGGTTTTTTTCAAAAGTATCCTACTCAATAGATTTTGATTCCTAGAATTAAAAGCATTATGGCCCTGACTCAGTAAAATACTTAACATATATACTTTTGCATTTAATGTTGTCAAGACCAAAGGTATAGTTTTCAAAGACCTTTTGTACATTGCCATCTCTCATCTAAATTATTCTCGAACTGGAAATATATCTGCATTTCCTCTAACCTCTAACTCTCAAAAAATTGCAGATCTGACTAGGAATTAACTTTCATAGCTTCAGGGTAAAGCATTACAGAAATGATCAAGACTGCTTGAATGTATTAGGGTTGAGTAGCCAGAGAGGAAAAAACCCCAAAAAGCAGTCCAGAACTTTTTTTGCCTTAGAAAATGAGTTTCTAAACCTAAGGCCTAACTCATGTTTTTCAAAGCGACCCTGTCTTTGTTAGTGTGTTAGTTCTCTCTCTGTTAGTTATCTTTCTTCTTTTCCTTCTACTGTTTTGTGAAGAATTCATCTTAGGTGTAATTATACATTTTTGGCTTTATTCAAACCTTTATGAACATTCTAGTAGGAGTATCTTAAAATAAATTCGCTGCAATTGTGGAAAAAAAATTGAAAAATATTAATTTGCCTAAATTCTATTTTTCATATTTTTTGGTCACAAAGCATCAATATTAACATCATAGACTTCAAGTGGGTTTTATTTGCCAGAAAGAAACCCAAAGCAAGCTCCCGGTAGGTAAAAAAAGAGCTTTAGTGATACCTTGCTTGCAAGACAAAGTGATGATTTTGGAAAAGTAAACTCTGAAGTTAGGCTTAGGAGGAACAATGGGATAAAGCAGATGTTGTGAGGTTTCCTAATATAAAATTGCTTCTTCTGCAGATATGAAATACCTTAAGTAAAAGTTACAAGAGAGTTACAAGTGACACGTCACCCTCTGCTTTCAGGTGCATCCATAGCCTATTGAAAGTCAGTGATTTTCCTGATTAATTTTCCTTAGAATTTGGAACAAACTGAAGTAATATGCCTCTTTTGAAGTAATACTGCCTGTGGAATCCTGAAAATTTGTTTTCACTTGCAATATTAACCCATTGAACACATCAATCAGAGAATAAACTGCTCTTGATTAATGTAATCTTGTTAGAACACATTCTCCTGATAAGACCTGAAAAAGAAAATATCTCTGTGGCTGTTTTAGTGGCAACTGATTTAAACTTCATAGGGGTAAGTAGAGGAATGGTTTGTGAAACAAAACTAAACAAATTATATTAAATATAGATATAATGTCCTTTGGTTTCTGTTGTGAGGTTAAACTGACCAACGACTGCATCTGTCGTAAGTTATTTTGGCCTGCTGCCATAGAAATCAAACTGTTTTTCCTATAAGTTTTTCTAAGCTAACTCATGTTCTGGTTAGGTAGGTCAATTTAATTATTACTGAGCATTAATCTGTTCAAGAAGTATAGACCAAGTTCAATAAATTGGCAAAAAATATAGATCTTTTCAATGGAGCAATATTTATCACTCTGTGGCCACTGGGTTAGTTTGGGATGTGAAGAAGTTACCTGAAAAATTATGTTATAAAGTGTTAATATAGTAATTATAATGGTTCATGACATAATATGCTTTGGAATTATTATTAGACTTTTATTCGGTGACTTATTTAATTGAAAGAGGTACTGGGTAGAGGAATAGATATTAATTAGTTAGGCCACTGCAAAACACTAACTGCTGTTTGTGAAGTAGGTGAAAGCTAAAGAAAATATTGACAGTCAGATTCCACTGTGCCCCAACAAAACACCTTCAGCTCCTAAGGGGTCCCTACCAACTGATTCTAGAGCTCAGAATGGATCTAATGAAATTGATGGTCCTCTCATAAATAGTGGAAGTGCAGTATGGGAGCAACACTGAGGATATTTTTTGTTCCATTTTTAGTTTAGTGTTTGGTAGTGAACTTTAATTTCCAGATTGGTTTTGATAATGTGCAATCTACAGAAATTTCAAGCCCTTATTTTTTCTTTTTTTTTTTTTCCCACTAATTGTATCCTAGAATGTTGTTTGTTGTATGACTCTCACTGTGGAAATTCTGTGTTTAAAGGAGATACTTTCAAAAAGCTTATTTTAGTAAGCATTTGAGCAAGCTCTAAGCTCTTCCACCAGCTGCCTTCATGTATAGTAAATCTCTCTTGAAATTTTCATCAGAAATTCTTGCACAGTGTACTAAAGTATTAGTAATCATTAGATTACTTATGTAGTAATCTTTAGTAATCTAAATATTACTAAATATTACTAAATATTGCTAAAATATTAGTAATCATTAGATCTGGATGAGATTTCCCAAAGACCCCTGTTGTCATTATTTTACAACAGCCTCAAGTCCACTTCAGAAAAGGCTAAGCTTTTGTGTAGGGAGTTAGGAACATCATTCTTTACCTTTGGGGAAAGTTGTGCATTTGCTGTTTACTCTTGACATTTTCCAAGGCTGGGGTTCTCCTTGCAGTAGTTCACTATGCAAAATAAAGCCATATAAGTATTGGGGTGGAATCAGTAACAAATATTGCAGTGTGTTCCCGCCCAGTGTACTTTTTGTTGTGGTTTGTTTGGTTTTTTCCCCTCCAAATAGTAGTTTTGAAGTAGGTTTAAAGCTGTTTCTTTGAGTGCTCATCAGACATATGTGTTTTCCTTTCCTTGTCTCAGACAGCACAGACTGTGTTGGTGGTGGTGGTGGTTTTTGGCATCTCCTGGCTGCCTCATCATGTGATCCACCTCTGGGCTGAATTCGGAGTTTTCCCACTGACTCAAGCCTCCTTTCTCTTCAGGGTGACTGCACACTGCCTGGCTTACAGCAATTCTTCTGTGAACCCAATCATATATGCATTTCTATCTGAAAATTTTAGGAAGGCCTACAAACAAGTCTTCAAATGCCAGATTGGTAATGAGTCGCTTCTGAATGATGCTAAGGAAAATAAAAGCCGGATAGATACACCACCCTCTACCAATTGTACCCACGTGTGAATGTTGGCTCTTCCTTTATGTAAACTAAACACCAAGAAAAAAAAGCACAATGAGGTTTATGCTGGGTTTATCTTGGTAAAGCTAATTGCTATTTAATGTACTGAAGTTGCATTTGTAACCAAAGTTTGTGAAACCCATATGGAAGAAACCTGGGCTGATCCTTTACATCTTAGATAGCTTTGTCAAATAAACCTCTTGGACTTGCATAGATATTTGAGAAAAAAGGTCTTGAGATGATGTGTTGAGATGATTTGTCTGTATTCTTACTAAGTATACAAAGGTACAAGAAGATGTTGATGTGGACAGGTAACATCTTACTCCATGAAAGTGAAAAATGGATAAATTTTCTGTCCTACAGATAATAAATACTGGACTACTATGATTTCAAAGAGGACAGCTTTTGTTCTCTCTTCAGATTGTTTTGATGATGCCTTTTTTCTTTTTAAACATGGGCTCTGATTTTGAGTTGGAACAAGTTGTATACACCTTCAGAGAGAAAATGCTATTTCTATCTCTTTAGCTATTTTTAATGTGTCTTACTGAGCAAGGGTGGATTTGTTCTCCACCTCATATGGCTGCCTAACTGTATACACGGAAATTTTGTGTACATGATATAGGGTTTTTTAATGGCCTGTATGTAATTGTAGCAAAATGAAGATTTGTGTCTAACTGAGGGAAGCTTTTCTTCATATGCTGCACGTGCACGTGTATGTATGTTTCCTTAATTTCATAGGCTTTGAGATGAAGGTACAGTTTTAAATGTGCAATGTATACATATGTTTTAAAATATTATGTTTCGTAAAGAAGCTCCACACAATGCTTAAGGGTTTTAAGGTAGCATTCCCTTAAAAGTTGTAGGTGGAGCTTGATATCATTTAGTTTTAAACTAGAAATATAAAGAAGGTTGCATTTAAATTAATGCGAAGTACATAAGGTAAATGGTGCAATTCTGCAAATTCTTAAATGAGATTAGTGGTTTCTGCAATTTTATACATTTACTGAAAATGTCTTTAGGTGGCAAATCACTAAAGAAATTATGGAAAAACATTCCTTTAAAAACATTCTTTTCGCTGGAGTAAGACATGATTTTACCTTTTTTTTATTAATGACCCCTAGGCTTATAGAGCAAATCAAATTAAAGAACCTCTGGACATCCTCTCAAGGCAGGGATACCTTCAGAGTTGTATCACTTCCTTGTCTAGGCAAAATCTGAAAATTTGTAAGGGTGGCAATTCAACAATATTTTTTGGAGCAACTGTGCTATGCCTAGTCACCCTCACTAAAATATTTTTTCCTTATCCACAACTGGGATTTCCCTTGATGTATCTTGTGACCATTGCTTTCTGCCCTCTTACTGTGCACTGAAGTATTTTCTCTAGCTGACTAATGTGTAATTTTAAGATGGCCATTGAATTTCCCCTCAGCTTTCTCTTCTGAAACCAGGTGCTGCACTCAGCCTCTCCTCAGATCCCTGGCTGGGTCAGTGACCTTCCACAGCCCTTCCTCCAGAGTATCCATCCCTCCCATGAACTGAGGTGTTCAGAACTGAGGATGTGTTCCAGATATGGCCTCACAAGCACTGAGCAGAATAATTTTCTCTTGACCCATTGGCTGGTTTCTTCTAAGTACAGCCCAATATTATCATAATTTATGGCTGCAAGGATACGCTAATGACTTGTATTTATGTAATTTCTGCTTTACATGCCCTCAAATCCTTTTCTGCAGATTTGCATTGAGTCCCAGTCCAAGTGTCAGGACTTGGCTATTGGCATTCTTGATCTTGATGCATTTGATAGCTGTTACTCCCACATTTCCAGCTTACCAAGGGCCCTTTGGAAGGCATGTCTGCTCTCCAGAATATCCACCACTCCCCCAGGTTTGGTATTGTTTGCTGAGAGAGTCCTGCAACCCTCTCCTGGTCTTTGAAGATGCTAAGTGGTGTTGGCCAGATGCTCTTTCAGATTCCTTTTTCTCCACAGACCTACTTTAGAAAAAATAATAATTCAGAGTGGAGGAATGTCAACTCTGAAGAGCTCACATAAAAATATCTTTGTTTATGTGTCAGTATTGTCTGCTTGGAACCAGTAAAATAATATCAAGGACATGCTATTGCATGCATGGTGTTTGTGTCCATTCTTTCAAATGAAGAGACCATTTGATGATATTTCTAGGAACAAAAAATACAAATATATATTTTAAAAACCTCTCAGTTAGAAAAAAAAGATTTATCTATGTAGGAAACCATTTCCTAGGCTGGGAGTGAGGTTTGGAAACAGCCTAGAAAGAAGTTCCATTGAGTTCTGAGATACTCGTAACCTCAAACACTCAATTTATTAAAACATTATCAAACTTCAGCTGAACTTACAAAATTTTAGGAAATTCTACATTTTTGAAAATTGTATTTTTTATTTTGAAAAATTGCTTTTTAATGGATTTTTTTAATAAAAATTGCAATGTAAACATATAAATGTAAAACCAAATATAATAACAAGCTGGGTATATTGTCTCATCTAGAGAAGAAATTTTTTTTCCTTAATTGTACATTATTTTAAACCTAGGTACTTGATAGTAATGGAGCTACATCTGTCTGAAATTTTTAGGATGAGAAGAGGTAGGGACTTCTGTAACAACTGCTTAGCAAGGTCCCACCTTGTTCCTGGTGAATATCAGTAGAATTTCCACCTGACTTTTCAGGAAAACCTTAAGAAGCAGCTGACACTCTTAAGGCTCAATTTCCTGCCTGAAACCTGCCTTTGTTGGTCTGTCTCTAGTGCCATACTCAGCTGTGACACGAAGGTAATGAATATAGAGGCAGTGTTAATGTGTGCTGTGAACTATCCAACCCTTGAACACTTGGTCCGGAAGGTGTCCTGCCACAGAAATGGCTGATTTGGGTAGAAAATTGGAAAATGGGTGCTAAGATCCCCTACAACTGAGTATTTGCTTCCAGGTTCTGAGCTTATTGGCAGAGATTGTTGTTTCTGATGGAAAGCCAAGCAAAAGTTCACCTCAGTGACTTGCTTAGTATGTTTTTTTACATATTTTTCTAACCAGAAAGGTTGATTTCAGTGTACCTGAAGCAAAGGCAAGGGCAAAAATTAGATTTCTCTGGCTAGGCTTGAAGAAATTATCTCACTGAATTCCACCCTGCTGTGTGAATCTGAAAATATTACACTGTACAAAAGAAAATAGGCAACAGGAATGTTTACTCAAATTTCTCTCAAACTAAGACCCTGCAGCAGGTTTCTAACCAAGTTTGCTTTTTATACATTACATTTTCTGCTTTGCACCACTTTTGCCTTTAAAAGATACAGAAAAAAGATACAAGTAAAGAAATTTTTCCACCCGGGTTCTTAGTGCCGTGCTTGCCCTGCCTGGCTGTGAGAGTAGGGTGTTTGAGATATAATACAAAAGATTACAGCAGTGCTCTTCTTCCACTAATAAAGACTAAAATACCATTCTGTGGGCCCAGATGCACACTGTGCACTGCTATATATAAATCAGACTTAGAATCCATAGCCAAAACCCCCCAATTAAATGGCACTTGGCCAACATACTGTTGAATATGTGCAAACATACAGAAAAATGAAAGAACGTGCTTAACTTTATGCTCAGCCATGCTACTTCACAAGTAATTGTGTTGCCTACTTAATTAATTTTGAAGGAAGGAATCTTACTAGTTGCAAGTGAAGCTGACACTTAATTGCTGCTTCTGAGTCATTAAACTTTACTGTTCTCAGTCACAAGTTGTACTAAACATGATATGTAGTAATGTAATCATTCATAATTGCCTAAAATTCTTGTATCAAAAAATGTAGAATTTCTTCAAAATTTTCATATGTCTAAGGTTGGTAACAAAATTACTTGCTGTAATAGATTACAAAAATATACCGAAATTGGCTGAAATTATATGTAAAAACTATTATGACTGTATAAGGAACAAACAAATTTTGTAGTTGGGTGTTCCCATCTACAATCCTAATATTCATTCAATATTTTTTATGATGAAATTAGTTGGACCTATGAGTATTTTAAGATTCTTCAGAAATATATTTTTTTAAATTTAAACACTGAAAAGAGTATTTTGAAAAACATTTAATCTTTGGCAAGATAGGGCATTTAAATGACATGTTTTAAGTTATGATCCTTTGAGCTTTGTATTGCCTTTTAGTTTGTGTGCATGCATTTCTTCCTTCAAACCTTAACTTTATTATTTTCATAATTGATTATATCTCCATCTTCAAAAATTGTCACTATCTCCAAGAAAGAAATATTAAGCTTTATGTATTTCATTTTGCAGTGAAATAAATTTTGCTTTAGATTCCACATTGTAGGGAAGGAGATGGATATATTTATAAAATTATTTTGTGAATACATTATTTTAGACATTGTTGTCTTCATGGTTGCTTCACAATGCAATGTGACATATTGAATCTAATGATATTTGTGGTATCTTGAGAAAAGAGGACAGCAGAGGAAAGAGCAGCTTGTACTTTACAGAGCTTGTGTTAGTGTTCTGTATTCAGTACATGGGAAAATGTCAAAGACCAAAAAATTAAGAATTTGTGTTTGTTTCAATGTATAGTGCATGTAAAGTCATGTGCAGTTGTTCTGAGATATATTGTACTTTGCATGAATTTCCAAGGGACTCTTCCATCTCTTATTGGCTCTATTATGTCAGATACAAACTGCTTTCCTTTCAAAGTGTTTACATAATAATTAAAAACAAGCAGCATCTTTGGGAAAACTTACAGAAAAGAATAGCGTAAAACTAAAACTGAGGAGAGTTTGATGGCTAGATGTCACTAAGTCTTGAAAATTTAACTGATGTAACAATTACTCTGATTTTCAAGACCTTACATGCAGGAGGCATGGTCCTCCATTCAGGCTGGTAAGAAGTCTGTTGAAATTTATGAAATTCATTGATATTTCTTATTCAAGTGTAGTTTAAATCTCTGTAATTTGTGTGTAGTTTAAGAGACAGAAAAATAGATCCGGATTCATATATTTGAATATGAGAAAAAACTATGAGTTCTTCAATGATGTGAAGTCCAAACCTATCCTACAAAAGCCTGTATGTGGCTCCAGTTTTGGAAAAAGGCGACCAACTCAGTGCCTTTTTGTGTGCGTATATTTGCTTTAGCATTGATCTCAGACTATTTCAATACAGTAAAAATAGCTGGTTGAGCATGAAACTGAAATATAATCAGTTAGCAGCTAATGAAAACCTTTTAAACCAAAAGTAAATGCTACAGCATGGATTTAAAATTATGTGCACTTCATCAATTTTACTGTGCAGTACTCAAGAATCCTTTGTGTATGACATTTGTAGAAATGTTGGTGTACCTTGACCGGGTGCATTTTCTGGATGAAGGCTGAGGTCTCATTTTATAGAGGTATTTCCCCAATGGCAGCATTCTCTTATTGGAAAACTACAATTTCCATTGCATGGTCATTCCATTCCTCTATAAACAAAACATCTAACCACATCTAAAATTTGCTGAGAAAAATAAAACCTCTCCTCTAGCAATATATCATCTGAGCTACGTAGGTGTTTCTAGCAACACCTGTCAAGAACTTAACAACTTGTTGAAGTTTAGTATTAAGTTTTTGAAAGAAAATACAAAATGACTGCTAATGCCTTGCAGTTGTGACATTTACAGTAGAGGTGATGGTGTGACAGTTCCTTTACATTGAACTTCACAATTTAGCACAAGAAAATGGGTAGTTTTAATATAGCAAAATGAAAAGTTGTGCATTTAGGAACGAAGAACATGAGGCAAACTTTAAAAATTTTTTATTGTACTGGAAAATGATACGTCTGAAATTGCCAGTGAACTAAACATGACCTTCAGCTCTGTGTAACTGAAATGGCCTGCATAGCCCCTGGAATCCTGAATTCAGAGGATATTGGTACTGGACCTGAGCCACGGGAAGCACCTTTGCAAAGTGGGGGCTTTCGCAAAGACATTTCCTAGAACTTTCTATAAAATCCAAAATACTCCAGCTGAAATCTGATAGCAGTTCAGCACATTCCCCTCCTAACTAGACACAGGAGAGAAAATATAAGGAAAGGCTCATTGATCAAGATAAAGACAGGGACAAATCATTCACCAGTTACTGTCGTGGGCAACGCAGATCCAACGTGGGGAAATTAGTTTAATTCATTACCAATCAAATCAGAATAGGATAATGAGAAACAACCCCAAATTTCAAAAATACCCTCTCCCCACCCTTCCCTTCTTTCTGGGCTCAACTTAACTCCTATTTCCTTTACCTCTGCACCCTGACCAGACAGAGGCACAGGGGGTGGGGGGCTGCAGTCAGTTCATCATACTCTGCCACTCCTTCCTCCTCAGGGGGAAGACTCCTCACGGTCTTCCCTTTTTCCAGTGTGGAGTCCCTCCCACCGTTGACAGAACCTCTCCAATATGAGTCCTTTGCACGGGCTGCAGTTCTTCACAATCTGCTCCAGTGTGGGTCACTCCCATGGGGTGCAGTCCCTCAGGAACAGGCTGCTTCCACATGGGTTCCACCATGGGGTCACAATCCTGCCAGCAAACCTGCTCCAGTGTGGGCTCCTCTCTCAACAGGGCCACAGGGCCTGCTGGGAACTTGCTCNCTCTCAACAGGGCCACAGGTCCTGCTGGGAGCTTGCTCCAACATGGGCTTCCCATAGGTTCATAGTCTCCTTCAGGCATCCACCTGCTCCAGCTTGGGGTCCTCTGGGGGCTGCAGGTGGATCTCTGCTCCACCATGGATTTCCATGGTCTGCACCATGGGCTGCAGGGGAATCCCTACTCCAGCACCTGGAGTACCTCCTGCCCATCCTTCTTCACTGACCTTGGTGTCTGAAAGGCTGTTTCTCTCAATATCTCACTTCTTTCTCCCACTGGAGTTTCCATACCCCATCCTGCCCTCCTTAGCTATGTCATCCCACTGTCACTGATGCACTTGGCTTTGTCCAGCAGCAGGACCACCATGGAGCTGGCTGGCACTGCTCTGTCACACAGCTTCTGGCACCTTCTCCCTGCAGCTCCCTACCAAAGCCAAGTGGCATAAACTCAGTGCAGAGGGCTCTTGTTAAAAGGTGCCCTAATAACTTCACATTGCTCTGTATGGAGACAGAGAAATGCCTGATGCTCTGCACCTCTGAAAATAGTGGATGAGTTCACAAGGTCACATACAGTGAAATTAGGCTGTAATGGTTGAATCTTAGTTAAGAGGAAGGCTTAACATTAAGACATGGGTAGAATTAACCTTAGAATGCTTAATGAGCAGGTGTAATTTATTCATCTTGCTTCAAATCACATCTGGCTATTTCTTGAAAGATTTTATGTATTTAAATCTCAAAATATGGACTAGGTGATGGCACTGCTGTGAGGAAGAAAGTGCATCTTATGTAACAGAGTGTGTAGACCTTATGATCACAGTGGCCCTTGTGGCCTTTGTCAGTTTGCACTCATATGTCTGTAATTAACAGTATGAGACCTATGCAGATACGAGGGGAAAAAATACAACAAAACTCAGCTATTATTCAGTCAATTCATGCTCATCTAAAGATGTATAAAGAATGACTCCACAAGTGGGCTAAAGCCTAGAAAGGTCTTATGATGATTAAGAAATCTGATTGAAAACTGACAAGTGGATTGCCATTGGTAGAGGAAGAAGGCAAATGATGCTTTATGTTCTTCTCATCTTGCTTAATTACTTTTTGCCATAATTACTCTAAATGTAATCACTCTCCATTACCCATGCATAGCAATTTATTGTTTCCATGGGAACTATGAGCTGATGGTTGCCAGCCCTTAACAAACACCTGCATTTCCCTCCATAAATTGATGTTTAAGTTTTTACCAACCTGTTGGGAAAATATTGGAAATCTTTGCAAGCTAAAGCCTCTGACAGTAAAGTTTTCAATTCTCCCTTGCTTATATGAAACATTATAAAAGCTAACACTTGTAATGAACTATAATAATACAGAACACACATAATCTGCCATGGTGTTTCTGATAGAGGAGTAAACATTTTGGGCAGATTTGTACAGGTTGCGTGATAGATAAACTTGTCTAATTATGGGTGTCCTATGTGAGTTTTAGGAATAATAGTTACAAAAGTGCTCCTGTCATGAATTCTGCTCACTTGCAATAGTTGTACAACACTCTGATCATGATATCTTGTCCCTTTGGAGGAGTAGCCCCCTAACCTGCTGTCAGCAGTCAGTCTTTATGGAGGATGCTACAGGGTCAGACCATCACCTCCTCCCATTTATTGCTGCTTCCCAGCTTGCCTACATGCCATGCAAGCCTTCCAACAGGGTTGTAGGTGGGAAGGCTGATGTGAATGCGGGTCTTGCTGTTTTCAAGACTTCTGCTTTCTCCTTACTGCTTTCAAGACTACTGCTTTCTCCTATACACAGAGCAGGGTTTATTCCATGTTGTATTTTGGGGTTTTTTTGTCTCCTACCCTCTGTGCTACAAATGAGGAGCAGAGACTCGTTTGTCCTTCATAGATAAGCCTAACTGGATCATGAACAGAAAGAAAACCTCTTCCGTTCTTTTGACCCTGAAATCTGCGGTAGTGCAATATCCCAGTGGCCACAGGAAACACCTTTGCTTCCTTCTCCTTATTTTCTGTCATTTGCCACCTTAAGTGAAATTCATCTTGTTCTAGTTATACGAATAAGCTACTCCCACAGCTCTATATCTGTGAAGACAAAATGAATTGCTGTGGATTTAAGGATATCCTGATAGTATGGCCTGATACACTAATTGAAACCTGGTATCTAATTATTAACATCAGGCAAGGAGAAGGAAAGGTAGGAGGAAAGGGAGTAAATGTTGAAGACAGTTGTGCATGTGAATGGAATTATTTATGGTCCCAACTTTCAATCTCTACTGGGGCAATGCTTAGGAGTTTGTAGGCAGTTTATTACTATCAGGAACACAGAATCCTCTGGACTTGAGTAATTTAATTTTTTTTCATGTATTTTTCTTTGCATGCCTGTAATAAACCTTGCAGGATCGTATTTCTATCATGTTGCCCCTTGTCCCTCTAGTGTTATCCTGAGATGTGTTTTCAGATTTTCTTGCATTCATATGAAGATTTAAATATTTTTTTTAACTCCTGTAATGATAAAAGGGTTTATTTTACCTCCAGTTCTGCAGACACCTGGCCAAAAGGCACACTTTATGTATCAATCACTACTAAATATCCGGAGAAATAACCTAGTGGCAAATTGTTCCTGTGGCAAAATGAGACACAGCAAGGATGTTCAAATATGGACTTAATTTTCACTGCAGTATTACAGCTGATAAAAATGTGTGAAACATGATTGCAAAGAATACTTATATTATGATCCCATGCTGGAAAAATTATTTGTGTAGAAGTAATGCAGAACTGCACCATGAATAATACTTAAAATGTTGTTCATAAAAAGGGCTCATGATCATTTTGCTATGGATGAAATAATAGGTGGATATTTTGGATCTTTTTAATCAAAGACACCTCATTAAAATGTGGAGGTTCTGGTGTTTTGCTAATTTTGCCGCACCCAGAAGCTTGCTATAATGTCAGTTGAACAAGAACCTTATATTTAAATTATTTTGTCAGTAGATTTAGTTAATTTATAAGGGCAAAAAGTTTCTTCCTCTTTATGTAAGATAGCATTATTGTCAATGGTTTAGTTGAGTACAAATGGAAATAAATGGTCTTTCCTACTTCTACTCTGTATCTTGTAGTATTCCCCACTACTAAATATACTATTTAGAGACTTTTCCTACTTTTCGCTGGTGAACATTCATTTTCTTGTAATTTGAAATCTCTTCTATCAGTGCAAAAGAACTTTGTGATAAAATGGCTACTTCATGGCTGATAAGAAAAGAAATTAATATGGGAGGAACTAAGTTGTGCACTTTAATTTGTTTATAAAATTTGGCTTAGACCTTGTAACTGGGATCCTTTTCTTATGTATGAATATTATTTGCTGTATTTCATTCTGTCTAACTAAAATGATGAAAACAGATCATACTATCTGTTTGGTGACTCAAATTTCTAAAAAAGTGTATGTACTAATCAAATTAAAGTTCATGGCACTGAATACCTGTTCATGTCCTGCATTTCTTATCTGTAAAAAACCCTCACTGTTACTGAAAAATATACTGCTTTTAAATTACTTTTATCCTTCTGACAATTCATGCTTGAGAGAGCAAGAAGAGGGTGAGTATTTATAAGACTGTATTTCTAAAGCCAAGAAATGTATTATGTATTATTTTAAGAGGCAAAAGGGTAAGTTAGGGAAGTGTGAATAAGGGGGAAACTGATGTATTACTGCTCCATATTTATGTAGATGGCAAAGCTGAGTACATCCCTTGTGCATCCATTAGGAGAAACAATGGAAACCATTCCTATTGCCCAAAGTCCATTCTGTTATCATTCTCCTTGTGTTGCAACTCTCTATGTACTCCACCTGAGCAAAATCAAAATGACTGCTAAATTAATCAGCTGCACTTTACTGAAGGAAAGCAAAAGATAAAACCATGAAAATGTAACAGTAAAAAATCTCAAAAGAAATAATTGGAGATGGACCTGCCATAGGGCATTTGGAAAGTTCTCCAGCATGCAATTTTTGGGCAGGTCAGTAATTTAGGCATGATTTAGCAGGTCAGTAATCCTTCCCATCAGCCATAGTTCTGTTATGACCTGTAATTTATTTTGCTTTTATTTTTTTAATCTGATTTAACTTCCCAGGAAGTTAGGGAGTCTTTCTAATTATTTTGGTGGAAATCAGATCTTTCTCCCACTACAAAACAGTGTTCAAATTGCTGTTTCTGCAGTCTTTCTCCATGCTACAGAACAGTGTTCTTGTGAAGACAGAAACTGAAATATTCTCTAAGGAAGAAGAAAATCTCCTGATTATCCTTTAACATCATGAAATCTGACCTTTATGTCAGGAAGGCTGCAATGTCTATCAAGGTGAGACTTGACCCCATTTGCTATTTCTTAAACAATACAAAATTGAGGGCTTAAGTTCATCCCTGGAAACTCCATAGAATCCCTACTGCTGCAAAAAGGAAAATGAAAAGAAAAATCTCATTTTTTTATATGTCACTGGTTTGTGGAACAATTCAGAAATATCTAGATGATTCATAAACTTTCTATATCATTGTTCAATATACGCTGCATATAGAATAGTGAATTCTAAAAAGACAGATAAAATGATTCCTCAAAAAAACTCATCCTTGGATCTTACCATAAGCAATTCAGTTAAGGAATTATGAAAAAGCCCCTTAGAGTGGCAGCCAACACATAGTAATTAGACTTTTTGATCTAGTTGCAGAAAGTACAGCACATGTATTCTCGTCTTCCTGTTTTCTGTATTTTATTTTAATATTACCTCAGATTTACGTAGTATTTTCTGCTTACTTTGCTGTCCCTGTGTGAATCATAATTTATTTAAAAAACCAAAATCACTATTCTACAGAACTAGTCATTTACAGGCCTGATATAATTACTTTGTATTAGAAGTCCACTATTATGAGTAGCATTATTAGCAATAGCCACAGTTTCTTGCATCTGCCCCTAAATTCTGTTGAAGTGGTCATGAGCTCTAGCACTGTGTAAGCAAGAGAAATTATCAATTTACCCAAGTTGAAGTGACCAGCCTGAGGCAAATAAAGTTTCCACAGAGACGTCAAACAGATGTTGCCAGAACATCTCATTGTGCAAGTGCTATCATCTCATTAGGAGCTCTGAGATATTCTGTTCCATTAAAGCAGGAACAGCCAGGCTGGACTAGGTGTCTAAAACATTGTGTAGCTCTGTGCTTCTGTTTACTGTGCTTGGTCACGCCTAACCCTCACTGCTTCTAATGATGTTTTTTGGGAAGTTAATTGTATTACAAGGTTTTGCCTCTAAGAGCTCTGTGACTGCAATTGCAAATTTGCTTTGGTTAAATCACTGAAAGCAGGTTCCTGCTGCATTCTGAAAGCTTATTTTGGTATAGATTTCTTCAGAGGCTTTTCTTTTGTTATTGTTTTGTGTTTTAACTGCTTATTGTTTGTCAAAATCTGCTTTTACTGATGTTCAAGAGAGTATTCTTTCTAATGGTGGGTGTTAGACAACATTCAAGGTTGGGCTGGGCGGGTCTTTATTGCAACCTCATCAAGTTGAAGATGCTTATTGCAGGGATGTCCAACCTCGATGACCTCTAAAGCTCCCTTCCATCCCAAACCATTCTGTAACTGCTTTCAGTAGGATTAAAACCATTCTGGATTGCTTTCAGTAGGATTAATGACAGCAAGAAAATGGTGTTGTAAGTAATGTAATGGACCAGCACCACTGGACCAGGACCTATGTGCCCTTGGATATGACATTCCCTGACTTCATCCAACACTTGCAACTGAGACACGGGGCTGCTGCCCTCTAAGAGACTCATGCGGAGTCTCTCTCCTTCTTCCCAGGCTCCTGGAGATGGAGCTCTGACAATACCAACAGTCACTGAGGTTCTGCACAGTCTCATGTGCCCGGTGCTGGAATGGTGTCTTCTTATGCAGCAGCTTTGGGGGACTGTTGTGAGTGACTGATCGCAATTACCTGATGCAGGTCAGTTCTTCATCAGTCCCATTATTTTTGACATACCTTGAAAATTTCTGCCTTGATTTTTTCCTTCTGTACAAGTTTAGCTCATAGCACATCCTAAACAGTGTGTCTAATGCATTTGGTTAATTTTGTTGGAGTGATGCTTCTGAAATCCAAAAGCAGATTTCCACAGTCCTTAATGCTGTCCTTAGAGAGGGAAACAACATGTTCTCCCATACACTTCTAAAATCAGGGCCATCAAACTCAAGAATGTTGGGTAAGAAATAATGGAAAGGATTAGCAATACAATTGTCATTTCATACATCAGCAAGTCATTTGGTATTTTCAACAAATGCATAGTTATTTACTGGCTTGCTAGGTTAGCTGCTAAGGTGTATGAGCTTAGCAGCTAAGTTACAAAGTCAGATAACTAAAAATATATTTTGGAGGGAAATATTTTGGGGACTTGTAAAGAGAAAACACAAAATGAGATCAGGATTGATTAGCTTAGGGTAGAGAGAAGAATGCTTGAAGAATACAGTATCTCCGTGGTGAAAATATCAGCTCAGTCTGGAAAAGATAACCATGGCTTTCCAACAGTTCTGTGGGTCAAAAATTTATTTTGTGATAAGTTCTGCAAAATCCTCAACAGGTAAATTAAATAGACATGTTCCTACTTGAATCTAATTGACTCTTGTCTTTTGCTTTCCCAAATACTGTATGTTTAATCTTAATTCACTCTTCCTTTCCTCTGCCAAATGCAGACATCCAAAGGCTCCTATGACCTGAATTGTAGTAGGTCGAAAATCAGAGAAGACAATTAAAATGATCTGTTAATCTTGTTAATCATAGAAAATAAATATTAGAGCTGTCCCAAACAGTAGTGGGGTGAGATGTATCTCAAAATGTATATTTTTTTCACTTTTTCCTTCAAACAAGACCTTTGCTGAAGCCATTCCCTGGGTCACCAGCAAGGGCACCTTATTCCTCCCCTGGAGGAAAGTGCTGCTCCTCCAAGGTCTTTTGGATTAGTAGAAACATCACAGCAGTGTGGAAAACCTGCCTGGTGTCACCTGCCAGGCACAGATCCCTCCTGTGCAGCAGCTCTGGCCATCAGCCATGGCCAGGACAGGCTGCAGGGACGGGGCTTAGCTGAGTCTGGCTGATCCTGGCTCAGGGTCCAGGCAGGATCAGGCTTTGGGGAAGTGGAGGCTGGCCCTGGTGCAGCATCCCTGGGGCAGGAGCTGACAGCTCTGGGGGGTGAGATGGGATCCCGGGCCATGGGCAGGTGAGGGCAGCCCCTGGGCTTGGGGCAGGGAGAGGCAGGGCTGTGAATGCTCTTGAGACCCTGAGAAAATTAATCAGCTTTTTTCATTTACAAATTCATCAACACTTTAACCAGAAGATGGAGCCTGAAATTAGCTTGTGCTAATGATACAGAGCTGACTGGAAAACTTTGGAGGAAGGCTGTATAAACCCCGTGCAGTGGTGACAGAGCAGGTAAGTCCAGTGTATTCAGACAGATATTATTATGCATTTATTCAATGTAAAACTTCCATATATTCATTGTTTACTGGGAGCTGAGAAATATTTTTTAGGGATTTGAATACAAAAGACAGAAATATTTCACAGCTTTGGCATGTAATAGACAAATAAAATATGCTATATCATACAAGGTAGTATTTACCATGTAGCACATAAATATAGGAATACTGTAAAATTATGCCTGTTTTTGCACAATGTACCAGACTAATGTTTAGCCACTAGATCAGCCTAAGGGCATGGTTCTGAAGAAAGTATTTGCCTAATCATCTTTGCAAGGTTTTTGTTTGTTTCTTAGCAGGAGCATAGGAAGCAATAAAAGTTAAATAAGGTTAATATGAGAGTGTTATGGATCATTAATATTTTATCAATCTGGGTGGAAAATAATAAGATTATTAATAGAGTTAGAGCTCTAAATAGTCAATAGAGATTGCTAAGTATCTACTTTTTTACTATATAAGGTGCAGATAATAATAAGAATTTTGGTTTCATAGTGTGTTATATTTATCTGCAATGATGACCTACACATCATGTGAAAGCACATTTACAAATGTGTTTTTATAACAACAGTGATTTGAATTTCTATTGCTCTACATATATATTTTTTATCTTGGGAATTTTGGTTGTAATTGGAATGAGCTATTTGGAATGTCGCATGTTACTGTAAGCAAAAAATAAATATAAATGAGGCCAGCTGATGAGATAGCTGTGGGTTCCAATGACCAAATCTGTTGCTAGGCTCCTAGTCCCAAAATCAGAAAGTCCACAGCCTCAGAGTACAAATCACTGATATGCTACAAACTCATTTTTCAGCTCTGCTTCAGAAAAAGCTGACTTGTTGCCAGAAAGCTTTGTGCTGGATATCATTCTGCAAACTATGTAAAAGACACAAATACAGAAGCTGACACAAACTCCATATCGTGTATTCCAACAGATTTGCAGTAGCATATTCACATGTAAAAGGGATCAAACTGTGTTGCTGAGTGATTGAGAGGTACCCAGAGGTAAAGGATAACAGTCACACATGCAGGGAGTGCTGTAATAGAAAGCAAAAACCAGAAATATTTTCTCTTCAAAACAGAAAAGCTCACAGCAATAAAATTCTTTGCAAAATCTACAGATGGCAAGGGTAACTTAGCTAATAAAGAAAACTTAACAAAGTAAAACAGTGGCTACAGCTCTTATGGTTTGCACACTAAAAGTATTGAAACTTTGCTGTAGCAGTTGATGGACATGGTAATTCATGCAAAAAAATCTAAATGATGTGAGAGTTAAATCTTCCATAAATTGCATAAGTAATGCCTAATGATGCCCTAAGCTTGTATGTTATTTTATATTTAATTAATGTTAATGCCAATCCTTGTGACTTCAAATGCGGTGTGGGCTACCTATGAAGGGACAAAATGTTGCATTCTTAATTAAATAAGTGGCTTGCATACCCTGCTTTTCTTGCATTGCCTGTTTGCATCTCTTTCTCCAGGATTATAGATACTACCTTGCAAAACAACATTTAACATGTAGGTAAAGAAAAAAAAGCACCACTACAGATCTAATTAAAAAAAGAAAAAATTAACATTCCTCCCAAAAAAAAACCCCACCCAAAAACACCCAGAAAATTCTAGCTAGATATTTAAATCAAGTTTTTAAATCAACTTAGTGGAGAATCTAGTACATTCCCAAGCTGTTGATATTGAAGTTTTGGTATTTGAAACTGGTTTTGTTTTGACAGAGCTCCTTGTTTTTAGTTTTTCTTTGCCAGGATGCTTTTACAACCAAACATTCTTCATTATTCTATTGTGTGAGAATGGCAGGTTCTTGAAAGGAAATGAGCAGCTTTGTTTACTACTAAACTGTTAATATCAATCTACAGTTATTTATAGAAAGAAGGAAGGTACCAGCATTTTAATAATGACTAAAATCATGCATTTGTTATTAGATACAGCTTTGTTAGATAATTTGGGTTTGATTGAATAGAATATTTGTTACTGTGTACAGTTTGAAAAGCTAATGCTAATTACAGTTGGATACATTTTGAGCTCAGAGGAGAACAATCATTTTCTTTTAATGGATCTCCCTAATTACACCTCTCATAAAATTTCATCCACCTCAGCTACAGGTTTCTCATAGAAAGGGCAGGAACTTTCTACAGGCACATACACATTTCATTTTGCTGTTTGGTGTCCAGGTTCTCTCCCAGTCAAAACTCTAATGGGAGTTTCATGGCCACCTTAAACCAGCATATCCTTAATCAGATTCTCTGTGAGATTCAGGATATAGCTCCCTGAATGCAACTTGTACCAGTAGAAACATGGAGTGATAGAGACAGATGGTGAGCACTTGCAGGTGGGAGATAGACTGGGTTTTTTGACAGCTGTGCCTGCTTTATGTCATTATAAAGCAGTTGTAAAATTACAGCTTGTCATTAGATTTCAGAGATATCTTAGGAATGTCCACTAGCAAAGGCAATAATGATTAACATTAAATCTTCCTAGCTCATGATGATTTTTACATTTCTTGTCTGCATTAGATAGAAAATATGTTTATCCCTTGTTTAACCCAAGAGACTGCTTTGCTTATATCCTCAGACCTTAAAATTCTAAATGAAAAGTTCCCATCTCATTCCCATTCTGCTCCAGCACCAATCAGTTCTATGCTATCTCACTACTCTCTCCTCTGTGCCACAGAAAGAGCAATTTCTATCCATTTTCAATCCATTTCCCTATTGACATTTCTCTGTATTCAGACCAAGTGTTCCTTAGCATTCAGCAAGAGCATTTCTGGCCTCTTTTTGCATTTATATATCTCTGCAAAAGGATGAAAGGGTCTAATCAAACTTTTCTTCTTACCTGGGGGCAAGCTGTCAATAAAGCAATGAGCTCAGTGCAGAGTTTGGTTTGTCAAGTTTCTCTGGCAGACTGTAAATACTCACACCTTGCTCCTAGATCAGATGAGAAGAAAGTACTGGCATCAAGTGTACTGCAAATCCAATAACTAGTGTGCTGCTTTTGTGGATATTTGAAGCTAATCACAGCTGATGGAAAGTGCTTCATGCAGGTATGTTTTCTCATGGGCATGCAGTATTTTTCCATTACTTCATATTCTGTTGGAAATTCATCTCCCATTTCTACCTGCTTTTTATGTGACCTTTGAAAAACAAAGTAGCCTAGCTATTGAGTTATTTGACTAGTGGAAGTGCTATTTTTGACCAATCCAGAATAGTCTGTGGTACAGAATATTTTTAGTATTATCTTCAAAGGGGCAAGTCTGAAACATGAAAAACACTGAAAATGTGGGCAGGTGTAAAGATGGATTATACTTAGGGGCTGGAATTGTTGCAGAGACTTGCCAGGGATCGCTGGTTGATGCATAGTGAGAATGCAATTTGCTGTCTGCTGTTGCCCTCAGCTTTCTTGGTTTTCTCTGTTTGGAATCTTGCAAGCAGATTCTCACGCAGCTTCAACATAAACAATGTATATTTTTAGAGATGTTTTCATATTTCTCCTCTGGGAGGAGAATGTGATTGATGGTGGTGTTCACCGTCCAGGTTGAAGAGGTGGTGACCTAAATGACCAATCTCTTGGCCTCTGTATAAACTGTATATATGGAGTTGGATTGTTGATAGAATATAGGAGAAGAAGATAGAATAAAGTATCATTAGCTTTCCCTTCACCTGTTGCTGCCTGCCTCGTTCCTTCTGTGGGTTCGATCCTCCTACATATGGTGACCCCGAGTGTCTGAATGCATCATATGGTGAGTGACCCCTGGACGTGTCAGAAC
>VXBB01024006.1:10123-48097 GCA_013399915.1 Illadopsis cleaveri
CTCGCCTCAGCTCAGTGCTCGCATCCCCCTCAGGCAGCCGTCACCTTGCCTCACCTCACAGCATCGCCTCCCCTCAGGTGTGCGTCCCCTCAGTCCTCACCTGCCATCAGCCACCCCCTCTCCCCCTCAGTGAGTCCTTGTCTCCCCTCACAGCCACATCACCCTCAGTCAGCTCTTGTCCCCTCTCATGGCCATATCCCCCCTCAGTTTTCGGGGTTGTGTCCACCTCNAGTCATCACTGCCCCTCACAGCCATGTCCCCCCTCAATCAGCCATCACTGCCCCTCACAGCCATGTCCCCCCTAAATCAGGTGTCACCTCCCCTCACAGCCATGTCCCCTCCAATCAGTCTCGCAGCCATGTCCCCCCACATTGCCCCCACTCTCATCACCCGCCCCTCACCTCCCTAGCCTCGCCCCCATTTCTCACACAAAGTCCCTTGCTGGCTCCTTTTCCCACGGAGGGTGGCAGGAATTGGGGTGTCCCTGTCACTGAGCACACACCTCCGCTCACCATGGCTGGTGGCGTGTGACTGAAATCAGCGAAATGTAAATTTCAGCTTGGTCATTAGGGGGGAGAAAAGGGTTATAGGGGGAAAAACCCTCACTCAATGGGAGATGTCTTTGGTTGTGCAAGAGTCCCCATCCCTGGGGGGGTCAGACTTTGCACAAAAACCAGGAGGTGACAGAACTTGGCTGGTCCATGGGGATGGAGGGAGAGGATGTGCCCTCAGAGGAGTTGGGGAGGAGCAGGAGGCTCTGTCCCTGTGGATCCCCGTGGGACTGGCACTGGAATTGTCACCCAGTGCTGGGGGAGCCCCAGTGTGGGGGGCTGCAGGGGTGTCAGGGCGAGGGGAGGCTTTGGCCCCGTGCCTCCAGCTCGTGCAGGAAATCCTGGCAGGCATCACAGAGCGGGCTGTGACCCACTTAACCAGGTTTGTGTGGGATTGGATTGTGGCTGTCGGATCCTTTGCCGTGATGGATCACCAACTTGGAGGGAATTCTGCTCCTGGAAGAGGTGCCAATAAGTAAAAAGCACAGATTTAATTAAGCAGAGTATAAATTTCCTGGGTCTGTGCTCTCGCAGAGGTGCAGGCATCCAGCAATGATGCTGCCCTGGGCTGAAGAGACAATCAAGTCAGGGAATAACACACCGAGGGCTTTCATCCTCTCCAACCTGCATCTGAAAAATACTTTTTTAAAGCTCCCCTCCCGTATCTTTGTCAGGCACTAAAACAAAGGCTGCACCACAGGAAAAATTCCAATTCCTCTGCCAGGCAGCCAGACACAACACACCCAGGGGTGCTGGGTTCCTTGATGATCCCAGGAGGGATTGAGCTATCCTTTCCTGCTGCAGGGTGTTTGGAATATTCAGTGCCCACATTCCCACCTCCAAGGTGTGCCAGGGAGCACGACATACCCAGGAAAAACCCAGCTCCCACTCCGTGCAAACAAATCAGATTGAAAAATCAAATTTAGGGGAAGCGAGTGGCATTCAGTCCTTCATTTGGAGCTAATTATTTTTTAAATATAGCATTATTTCAAGCTGTATGGATTCAGCCCCATCTGTTTCTAACAGCCATAATCAGTGCTGGGTAGCAGAGTTAGAGTTTTCAAGGATGAGAATCCATAAATATTAGTTTTATGCTGACAGCTAATTACTCTTCAAACAGAGCCCTTATTTCTTAAAAGTGCCTACACTTCTATTTATTCAGAGAGAGGGAAACAAATATGGTGCTGAGATATGAGGCTGAACATGCAAAACAAGGGAGGGTGGTGCAGCCTGGGGAAGAGATAAGGTGTGTCTCTTTCTTGTTAATCAAAAAGACAAGAGGAAAACAAACCAGGAAGGTTAGAAGACAAATGCTGCGTGAAAAGAAACAGATGGAGGAAAAAAGAATTGCAAGGAAGAAGTGATGATACAGCCTTTGGATTAGCAAATATTGCTGACGTGGTGTGAGATGCCAGCAGGGCAGGTGGTGGCTGTGCTGGCTCTTCTGAGGTATTTGCAGTAGCTGCAAGTGGCTTTTTCCCCCTTCCTCCAGAGTTTTCACTCCTGTAACTTGCTAAAATGAGTCCCAAACTGTCCTTGTACTGGAAGTTTTGTTGTTTTCTTTGCCTTCCCTCAGGCCATTCTCACAGGTCAGCACCTCTAACAGGGAGGATGGATGTGGGTGGGATTTGTTGATATTTTCCCCCCCCCATCTCCCTGCCAGATGAAAGCCAGGAGGAAAAACTGGTGCATGATCAAAGATGCCCAGAGGTGATGCCCAGCCTGGAGCCTTGGAGCTTCCTGTTTCCCACAGGAGCCTCCAGTGTGAGGAATTGCAGTCAGGAACCCGAGCTGCTGCCGTTCTTTCCCACCACCTCTGATGCTGCAGCTGGAGGAGAGGCAGTGCCATGGCTTTCCTGGCTGTTCTTTATGGAAAGTGGCAGCTCATGGAGCCCTGCTAGACTTTCCTGCTGAAAAAATAGAGTTTAGAGCCCCCATGGCCTTTCCTACTTTGTGGCTGTTTGGGGCAGCCCTTTGGAGCAGGAGGAGCTGGAGCTGTTTGCAGAGTGAGGAGCTGGGGTGGCTCTGCTGGGCTGACGTGGGTGTGCAGGCACCTTTACAGAAAAAGACAAGTCCAGGGTCAGTTAACAGTTGTTTGTTTTCTTGAGAAATAAAAACCAGAGCACCTGTATTGCACATCCTTCGCTGCTAAAGGTCACCTGGAGAACAGTCTGGGATCTGCTGTGTGTTCCTGTGGACAGCCCAGGGCTTGGGGGCACTCTGACCTTTCCAGGAAAGCCAAACAACAGATTTCCCCATGCTGCAGGTTGGGAAATTTTGGAAGGGATTATTCATCTCTTAAGATGACCTCTGGAAAAGGTATTAGTTGTGTAATTGATCAGTCAGGCATGGCTTTGGGGATTAGCTGATTTTTTACATGTGCCAAATACAAATCACTGATGCTCAGGAAAAAAAAAAAAAAAGAGAAGTGGTTGTAGCTGGAGAGTGACTGCAGAAATGCCACGGTGAGATTCCATATTTATTTGCTCTCAACAATTTCCAGATCAAATTGGCTCAGGGAAAAGTCAAAATTATTTCCCCTCCAACTGCTGCCTCTGCAAACTCAGCCTCAGATCTGAGGAAATCAGACCGTGTGGTTCCTGCCTTCTGCATCATAACCAGTAATAAAGATTTTGCTGGTGGAGCTGAGCTGACAGTTCTGCTGGTGATGGATGGAGCCAAACAGGCTGCTCCTTGCTGCACTCCTGCTGCCTTGGACTCGTGGATCTCAGGGCTGGGGAGACAGGGAAGAGCATCTCTTTAAAGTATTTTTATGCCAACCAGTGCTTAAAGACAACCACAGGAACCAGCCAGAGCAGAAAGTTCATCATCAAATACTTCCAGCTCAGTCATGGGATGTGAGAAAAATGTGAACAGAGGAAGAGATTTGCTCGTTTTTGTTTTCTTTTTTTTTTTTGGGTGCAAAAAGCACATTTCCATGCCTGAGGTGTGGGAATGCCTCATGCCTGAATCTGGCCGTGTCCTTTGTCCCTTTCAAATGGGGGAATGTGTCAAATCCAGGCAGGGATTGTCCCCTTGGGTGTGACACCCGAGTTCATTTCCTGTGGATTAGTGATGCCAAAGCCTGTTTGTTTCACTGTGCAGTTCTCTTCATCCTGGCTTTTCCTCCCATCTCCACCTGCCTCGCCTGGCTGTCCCCTGGCCTCTCCTAACACAGCTCTAAAGATGTGTTTGCTCTCAAAAATCAGCCCCTGGGGGGAAGGAGGCACCACAGCCGGTGTACACAGTCACTCAGCAGGTGGATCAGCCTTTCAAACACAAATATCTTGACAGTTTATCACTAAAAGATAATTAGCAAGAGACAGGAATGTTACCAGGAGCTCAGCCACTGCTGAAAGCCCCTTGGTGTTGGTTGCTGAGTTCCCTTTGTGTGGTTTTTGACTGTTGTGACCGCATTGAAAAAAAACCTGCTCATTTTTGGGGCAGAGCTGGGGAATTCTCCTGAATTTTTGGCACAGCCCTGACCCCTGCCAGGAGAAATGTCAGCTGTGGTGCTGGTTGCCCCTGGTACAGCTGTGTGGGTTGGGGTGGTCTCCTGGAGCTCACAGGTGCACTGAGGGTGGGCTGTGATCCCCAGTCTGCCACAAGCAGGGCTCAGAGCTGCTCTCAGGCTGAGCTGGGCTGTGAATCCCAGTACTGCTTGTTTCTGACCACCTCCTTTCCACAGCCAGCAGGGAAAAGATGTCAGACCTCTCCCTTTGCCTGCACTGTGCAACTTTCTGTCCTTCCATTTGGAGAAAATGCCTTTTCCTGCTGTAATCTGGGGCTGAGCAGCACTCCAGGCCAGTGGTGTGATGGGTACGTGAGGAGCACCACGCACAGCTCCAGCTGGAAATGCACCTCCCATGCACATCTTCCTCACTGAGGCACGTGGGGAAGGTCTAATCCTGTGTGCTGGGCAGATGGAAGCCCAGGGACTTCCAACAGACTCGCTCTGGCTGCTGGGGGTAAGGAAACCAGTTGTCAGTAAAATATTTACCATGGTGGAGCGGAATTACGATCTCAAACCAGTCAGATGTGCTGTGATCAGATTGTAATTCTTTCTGTGGGGTACAAAAACCTCTGCAAGAGAGAATTTCCCTGCAGTTTGAAGCACTGGCTGGCTCCAGCCTTGCTGGAATTTTCCTTTGCTCCACACTCCTCATGCATTTATTTACTGAACCTGTGAAAGGGGTACTGTAGTGTAAATCCCACAAATGGTGCGTGCAGTGGGTTTTTTTGCTTCAGTAGCCTCGGGTGGATTCATGCAAACAGAATTCAGACCTGACCTCGAGCCTGTGTTAGCTGTAGGGGATACAGTTAATTGACTAAAAATGTATTTGTTCTGTTGGTGGAGTGCAGGAGCAGAGGAAAGGCACTGCTGTGATCAGTGCTGCAGAGCTGTCTGCCTCAGCCCTACCTCAGAGCTCTGCCGAGCTGAGGGCACTCTGCAACTGGGGAGTGCTCTGCAATTTGCAGTCGTTTGCTCTTCTCTTCCCCAAATCTAGCAGTGAAAGCACTTGTTCCACAACAACTAAATTTGATGCTAGACTGGTTTCTGAACTGCCACTTAGAGCCAGAGCAGGGCTCCAGCACTGTGGAGTGAGGAGTGACTGCGAGTGCTGGCCGTGGGGAAATGACTCTCCAGGATGCCCACAGATGTGCTGTGCTGAAGGACCTGCACTTTCCTGAGTCACTTCAGGGAATAAACATCAGCTCCTTGAAATTCTGTGCATAGGAGGATGGGTTTAGGGCAAGGGGATGGAGCCTGGCTGTGAGGTGTCAGTAACATCCTGCTGTAACCTCCCTGCTCCTCCATCAGTCTGGGGCCTGTGCACATCCAGATCTTCAAATATTTACTGAAAAGCAGTCACCTGCATTAAGATTCCATCTTTCCAACCAAAATTTTTATGGACTCATGATTAACTTTTAATCAATGATTAAATCTGCCCCTTAATGGGAGAAAGATTTTCATGCTAAGTGTTCTTTCCTTTGATTCTGTATGGAAGGCTTTGCCAGACGAGGTTAATCCATCATGTTTGGTTTACTCTGTGATTCTGTTGTTGCACAGATTGTTTATCATTTTGATGTTTTTGAATATGTTCTCCAGGATTGAAAACAATTCAGATTTTAGATGGGGCGGCTGAGAGAGAGAAAGGGAAATGTACCTTAGTACTAAAGGAGAGACTGACCTGAATATAAAACTGGCATGGAGCTGTCAGAAGGAGAAGGCAGGAAGGAATATTCACTCCAATGGTGGCAAGAGGAAATCCTGGTGCTGGGAGCATTCTGATTTTTAAACTTAAGGAAGAGACTACATTTACATTTCCCAGAAAAATACTTTTCAGTGGATGCTGTGAGTGGATTTGGCATGAGGAGCACACACTGCCATGATTGCTGTCTTTACTCTCGGTCCCCTGGCACTTGAGTTCATCATCTGACACCACATTTTGGAAGGGCTCCAGAGGAGCAGTCGTGGGCAGTGGTGTCTGTGAGCTGCACATAATGTGAGGGCTTTGTGCAAGGATGGACCCAGAGCACAGTGGGAGCTGTGCTGGAGGACTGGATAATAAACATCCCCTATTTATGGGATGGCTCTCATTTGCACCCTCCGGTAATTAAAGCAGGACACTTTGTGTTCTGTTCCCGAGGGCAGATCCCTCGTGGCACCCTGCAGAGCCAGCAGGCACCTCTGTGAAATGGGCACACGCTGCTTAATCCCTAATCCAGCAGGAAAATGTGCAGCAGAGTTCCCTCCTGGGCTCCCTGGGAGGACACTGGAGCGTGAGGAACAGGAGAGGCTGCACTAAACTGAAGTGACTGTTGTGCTTCCCTCCTGCATCTCCTCGTGCTGACAGCAGAGCTGCACAGTCCCCCGTGTCAGGGAGTGTCTGCTGATCAGAGCAGAGCTCTCCAGGGCTTTGGAGAGGGGAGTGCTGCTCCTGAGGCTTCTTCCCTGAGCTGGAAGGTAACAGTGCAGCTTTCTAGGAATGGGAGCCCTGCCTGCTGAAACCCTCCTGCATCCTTGGGGCCATCAGGCGGCTCAGGACTTCCCCCATGCTTGTGTCCCTGTGTGTGTGTCACCCAGTGTCACCCAGGCCTGCCCAGTGTCCCCTGGGGGCTGTGGGACCATCCTGATCCCGGTGCCTGTTCCTCAGTGCAGCAGCAGGAGCCTTGCACTGCCCTGCACCCTCTGTGGGGCACTCTGGGGGTCTCCCCGTGCTGGCAGCTTGCCCTGAGCTGTGGTTTCTCTGTGACCTCTCCCCTCTGTCAAAGCCAATTGAAGTTTTCCAGCTCAGGAGTCACCGGGGAGGACGGGCAGACAACAGCGGAGCAGAGAACACTCCCTGGGTTTATTTGAGCTAATTGTTCTAAAGGCTGGGATTGAGTGGGAGCCAGGAGCTCATTAGTTCTAATCTGGCCTCTGCCACTTGCCTTGCGTGGCCCTAGAGCTGTTGTTAGATTTCCTCCCTGAGATATTGCAAGAATAAGGCTGCAAAGAGTATTAAATGCAAGAGTGGAGAAATCCTGCAGCATCTCGTGCCAGCAGCACTAGCACAGGATGATGATATACAGTGAGTGTTCCTCCTGGAGAGTGTCCCTTCCCTTCAGAGGGACTCGGTGACAGAACTCCTGCTGATTTATGGAGCAGGATGGCTCTGCAGACTGTCTGTGCTGAGAATTGGAGCCGTGTTTGCAGCGTCCGAGCAGCCGTGTTTAAAGCAGGGCTTTTGCTCTAATTGTGTTAACATGATTTCCCTGGGCAGGGAGGGAAGTGCAGAGCCGTGTACTTTGAGAAGTAACAAAGGAGAATTATAAAGCAGTCGCGTTTCATCCATGCTGAAACCCTCCTGCTGCCTGGGGTAGCCAGCAGGATAAAACACAAATGAAATACTTCCAGTGGAAACGGGCTGTTTCTGGCTCTCCTTCCATCTGAGCCTCGCTTTCCTCTGCAGTTATCTAGGAAGGACACGTATTTATGTTGGAATTCAGCACTGATGAACCCAAACAGACCCTTGGCTGATTTCTGGTGCTGTTTTGGCTTTCCAGCACCAAGACCGTGTCAGGATTGCTGTGTTTGATTATCTTGTCTCTCAGAGGTTTGTGCTGGGTGCTGCTGAGCCCAAACAACCAGAACGCTGCTGCTGCTGGCTCTGGCTCTGCCCACTCTCAGCAGTGGCTGCACAGCAAAATAATTCAAAAGGTTGGTTTCAGCTCTGGCTGGTGTAGGATGAAGGCACAGGCAGCTCTCTTCTCTTGGTTCTTTCGTTTCTGGCTTTCAAAGGCTTAAATAAAAGGTTGAGTTGGGTGTTAGGGCGGGGTTTGGTGAGTGGAGGTTTGTTCCTTAGGCCTGAGCAGTTCTGTGGGTGCCATTTCTGCACTGATGTGGAGTCTGTGAGCAGGAGCTGCCTCTGCCTCTAATTCTGATGAACCTTCCTGGCTCTTTTCTGTGCTTTATAACCCCTTTATAACCCAGATCCCCGAAGCTGCCATTCCTTGCTTTACCCTGTCAGCAGTCCATCAGTCAGTGCTGTGTGATGGCTGTGCTGGAGCAGTGCCAGGGCCCAGCCTTGATCCCTCTGAGGGTGGGAGGTCAGCCCAGAGAGAGCCAGGCCCCTCCATCCTGCCAGCTGAATCCTAACATTGTTCTCACATCCACCTCACCAACCTCATTTTCATCAGAGATCCGGTGTTTGCAACCTGCTTTGTGTGATTTATTGTGGGCTCTGGCACTCTTGGAAGGGTTTATCAGCCTCTGGTTAATACATTTGCTGCTGTGGTCCAGGAATTCCTTGTACCACTTTTGTTAGGTGACAGCTCTGACACGTGGCTCTAGGAGGGCTCTGAGTGAGTTTCTTGTGTCTGTTATTAGCTATTACCTGTGATAAATTATTGGGCTAATCTCAGCTGACTACTTAATTCTTGAGAATTGCTCTGTTCCTCTCTTCAGAAGTTCCAATCACGAGGAGCTCTGGAAAAGGGAGAGGACAGCAGTGCTCCAATCTGTCCCTCTGAGCAAGGACTACAAAGACAGATGGGGAGCAGGTGAACCAGCAACAAATCATTAAACTAAACTCATCCTCGCAGATCTCTCCTGCTAAGCCATCCAAGTGTGAGATGAAGCACGAGGTGTGCTGGCAGTCCTCAGCCTCCCTCTTTCTCCTGTTCCAGCATTTGGGCTGAGACAAAGCCAGTTTCCAAACAGATGTTCCTCCTGCTCCCTAAATCCATCCTCACAGTGCAGAACAGGAGTGATGCAGGATGACTCTTGGCCTGTATTTACATTTTTTTTTCTTCCCTTCTTCCTTTCCTTCAGTTCTCCCATCTGCTTCAGCTGTGTTTTGGCCCCCTGAGCCATCCATGTGTCAGAAGCAATTCACACCTTGTGGGTGCTGGGGGGGAGAGGCAGCTCAGCTGCTGGGCCTGGAGTGAGGCTGGGATGGGGGAGTGAGAGTGAACTGAGTGTCTGAGGGAACCTGGGCTGTTCCTTTTGTCTCTGACATGTGCTGCTTGTGAGGCTGATCCTCACTTTTTGTCTCTGAGAGTGTTTTGGAAATGTGGTCCGGCTGAATGGGAGCTCTTCACTGCCCTGGGCTGCTGGAATTGGAGCTCCCACAGAAGCCCAGCTCTGATCTCCACCCCACACAGGGATGGCAGGGAAGGCTTTACTGCCCTGCCTCGGGATGGCTCCGTGGAGATTGCACACAGATACTCTGGAGCCTGTTCACTCCTTCCCTTCCCAGCCCTCTGAGGATTCCTGCCATGCTCCCACATCCACGGCTCAGGAGTACAAAGCCTCTTCCCTCCCCTCCCCTCCATCTGACATTTGTCCTGTGGGCTGTCAAACAGACAGGCCCAATACATTCTGGAGACTTTGTTTTACTTTTTATTATTTTCCTTGATAAAGTAAAGCAAAACGTTTCCACACCTTTTCCTTCTCTTCCTTCTCCTTGCAGCATTTTGGGTTACTGATGGCTACAGCTCCTTTTGAGCATCCCCTTGGGCTGTGGCTCTCCAGAAATGAGAATCCTGTGCAGATGGTATCTGTAGGGAAAGGAAAAAAAAACCTTCCCTTGTCATAATGCAGGTCTGTAAAAACAATCCTGCTTCGTGTTTGTGTTTCCATCCCCCTTCCCATTCAGCGTGGGGGGATTCTGGGGAGGAGCTGATGGATTCTGGGCTGGCTGCTCAGCTGTTGCTCCTGTTCACCTGGAATGCTGGGCACTTGCAGGGAGAATTTGTGGTCTGTGTGTAATTAGGGATTTACAAAGCCCGTGTGCTGTACATGCTGGAAGGGAAGGAGCTGAAATGGAAGAGCCCTCAAGGCAGCCTACAGGAATGAGACAGTGCCCAAAATCTTAAGAGCTCAGGGAATTCCTTGTGTGGTTTGTGCTGCAGGCACAAAACCCAGGAGGGGACTCACAGGTGACATTTGAAGGAGCATCATTACCAGGGAAGGAAATTTTTTCCCCACTTTCCTTCCTTCAAGTGTGCTGGAATGCAATAACAGTCACTAAGAAAAGCCAGATTGTCCAGCCTGGGGTGAAAAGGACTTGAAAAAATGCCAATAGCAGTGCCACACAATGGGCGCTGGTGCTTTCTGGTCCTCCTGCTGTCCTGTGTGCCTGCAGCCCTGGCAGCTGCTCAGGGCTTGTCATCTCCTAATACACAACAAGAGTCAGCCTGGGAACTCAGCTGGGGGTGTAAGAACCCCAAACCCCTTTTGTATGGACCTTAAATTTTTTCCCTGATTTCCTTGTGCTCAAAGAGCTGCCTCTGCCTCCCGTGCTGCCAGCAAGGGAGACCAGAACCATTGCTTTGGTTTTAAGCTCATCTTCCTTAAGTGTCACCTCTTCAATTTTCAATCCTTCCTGTACCCAATGCACTTTCCCTGAAATTGCTGCCACAGCATCTCCACTTTGGTCTCCCTCACACGAGCCCCAGTCCCACCTGCCCTTCCACACTGACCCCAATCCTGTTTGCAGAGCTCCAGATGGAGTTTCCATCCCTCACATTTACCAGGACTGCCAGCCAGACCTCAGGGATTGCCTGAGTGGCCACTGGAGGTGACAGGGTTAGGACAGAAGGAATATTTATTGTGATTATTGTGTCTGTGCAGCAGCAGCCTGGCCCTGCTCTGGGATATCCTGAGTCTGATCAGCTCTAGAGGCTGGCAGGGAACACAAAGCTGAGGTGTCAGGGTGGCCAGGAACACAAATTCCTTTATTCCTACCCGAATTTTTCCCCCAGCTTTGATTCTGGGAAGCAAAGGCAGAGGAGGCTGCAGTTCCCCTCATCCCTCCACTAAATCACCCCGTGCTTTGGTCTAGACTTGCAAATTTGTTCTCCAAACCATTCTCGGCCTCTTCCAGGCCAGCATCTCATTACAGAGCTAACTGCAGAATCAACTGCTCTTGCTGACATGTTTCCTGATTTAGATGCAGCTGGATCCAGCTGGGGTTTAGTGCCTCAGATAGCCCTGGAAGGGTTTTATTTATTTTTTTTTCTCCTCTTGACACAGTTAAATCTAGTTGCATTAGGAATTTAATTAGGTGTTAGTTTAATTGTGGTTTGAGCTGTTTTCTCCCATTCAGCTTTCCTAGCAGGGACTGAGTCAGGGAGACTCTTGAGTTCTGTTTCTGTCCTTGCCACTAACACTGACAGCCTTGGGCTGCTCTATGCTGGGCTTTTTTCTGTCCTCCCAGTGCAAACCAGGCTTCAGTGCTGCTTTTCCCCTGGTGTGGTGGGCAGGGAGTGCTTGGCTCTGCAGGTCTGTGCTGGAGAACTCCCCATGACCTGCCTGGCTGGAGAGCTTAAAGCTTATTTTTTTACATTGTAACTTGCTGGAAGGTGATTTCTTCTGATTTCCTAAAGAATTCCCCCATTGTTCCAGTGATGGAGATCAGTTTTCTGAGCAATGCCTGTGGCTGTTGTGCAAGAGAGTGAGCTGTGATAGCTGCTGATGGCAGAAAAATCCAGAATGCAGCTTTGAGAAGGAGCTGCCAGAAGTTTGCCAGAAAAGAATTGAACCAAAGCCCCACTCACCTGTTGCTGGAATTGCTCTGTTACATTTAGCTCCAATTAAAGTTGCCTGCAGCAAGCAGTTCCTCTGTCTGCCATCCCCCACTGAACTCTCAGCTCTGATGGGTTTGCAGGCAGGAGCTGACAGGGGTGGAAATTTTGGGTGAGAATCCTCCAGGAAGAGCTGGAGCCCCAGGGAGGAGTTCTGTGCCCAGGCTGCTGCTTTAGGTGTGGAAAACCTTTCTCTTGTGTTTGAGGAGAACCTGAGCAGAACAGCAGCAGGTGTCAAAAAGGTGAATCTTGCCTGAGCTTTGGGGGTTATTCCAAAGGGAGTGTTTGGAGAAATCTGCTTTTGAGGGGGTTGGCTGGTGACTGGAACCAGCCCTGTGCTCTCTGGGGGCCAGTCAGCCTGGGAAGGATGAGATCCCAGTGCTCCAGGGACACCTTCCTCTGTCCCAGGCTGCTCCAAACCCTGGCCTTGGGCACTGCCAGGGCTCCAGGGGCAGCCACAGCTGCTCTGGGCACCCTGATGGACCAAGTGAGCTCAGGCTCACAGTGTCCAGCACCCTCTGGACGTTTCTGTGCCCAGCACCCTGTGGATATTTCTGTGCCCAGCACCCTGTGGACATTTCTGTGTCCAGCACCCTGTGGATATTTCTGTGTCCAGCACCCTGTGGATATTCCCACCCTGCCCAGTGCTCTGAGAGGAAAGGGCTGAGTGTGTTTTAGATGGAGGAGCCAGAGCAGTGGAAGTTGCCCAGAGGATGTCTCAGAGTCATCAGCGGAGAGCAGAGAGGAAATAGCTGAAGTTGGAGTTGGGATTGTGCTCCCCTGGCTTTCCTTTGGGAGTGACAGGCTCAGGTTTTGCCCCTCTGCCATCAGTTAAGAGGATGAGTTTGATTTAAAGTGGGAGGAGAGGGGGGATGTTGGATTAACACGTCCCCAGGTGTTGGCAGCGCTCAGAGGCCGATTAAATGGAAATCTCTGCAGTTCCCTGAGTGGCTCAATCCAGGCAGGAGAGAACATGGCTGCTGGAAAACAGGTTAGCCAGCCTGCCTTTAAATTGCTGGAGTTCCTGTTGGGATCTATTGGATTTACTGTAATCTTTAATTATAAAGTGTAATTACTTTAGGATGGATTATCAGCGTTGCTGTCGGTCTCCGGGAGTTGCTTGGTAACATCCCTGGAGCTGCAGCTCCTCCTGCTCTGCACTTGCAGGCTTTTAAAGGCTCTGGATATCAGTGTCTGCCTAAATGGAACATCTCCATCCACTGGAGTGAGCACACAGCCTTTTTGTTATCATTTTGCTGTTACATAAAAGCATTACCGGGGACACGGGCCCCGAGAAGGAACCTGAGAAGTTGCTCAGCTTTCTATTAAAGGTTTTCAAATGAATTCCAGCCTTTTTATAGCATTCTGCCCTGCTGTTTGCCTGGATATAAATATCTCCATGTGATAATATACAGGCAGCAACACAAAATAAACATGATGCTGTTTCATTACCTTTTCTGCAGATCCTGAATTATACAGGTTTATGCAAGTCTGATAAGGGAAAAATACATCCATTATTCCAAATAGAAATGAGTTATCCCAATGTGTTCGGGCAGACTTCTTCCTACAAGACTGACAGTTCCTCTTCTTCTCTCTCTCTTGTCATCTGGCAAATTATATTTTATACAGCAGGGGAAAATAAATGGCATTATTGCAGCTTAAAAACCCAGACTGGCACAGGGCTACCGTGGGGCAGCAAGGAGGTTAAAGGTGGGATAGAACAGGTCCTGCTTTAGAAACTGGTAGGACAAATAATCTGCTTCCAGCTGCAGGAAAAGGAAGAGAGGCAGGGAAAAAACAAGTTAGGAATACAATGGGGAAAGAAATATTAAAATTACACTCACCACCCTGCCCTCCTTTTTTTTTTTTTAACCCAAACTGGAAATTTCTTAGATCTTTTCTAGTGGAATGTTTGAAGGGGAGTTGAAGGAAGGAGGCTGAAGAGCCACAGAAGTGGTTATCTTGTGAAGATAATGGCTTTGTGAAATGTTCCTTGGAAGTGCTTGAAAGGGGCTGATTGGTTGGTAAATTTAGATTTCATCTTTTAAGCATTTACTAATTATCCCAGTCTAGATGGATAAAACTAATCAAATAGCTGTTTGGGAATGCTCTGCCTTTGGAAATCTTCCCTGTTAACAAAAGCAGGGCAAGTGATGGTGGGAGGAGAGCTTTTTCTTCTTTTTTCCCCCCTCTCATCTCTCTGCTTTTTGCAAGTCCACAAACCCAGAGATCTGGAGTGGTTTAGTTATTAAACGTGCTAAAGATCTGCACGTCTCTTCAAAGCGAAAACACTTTCTTGGTCAAGTTTTTATCCCAATTTATCCCTATTTCCTCATTACCTGGATCACAGCATCCTCTAAATGCTTTTTTGTTCTGCTGCTGCCTCTGTGAAACACAGGTGGGCTTGAAAGCCAGGTCCCTTTGGGGTTTGGATGGAGCAAAGCACAAGAAAAGATAAGGATCTAAATGGTGAAAATGACAGCAGAGGTTTTCAGAGTTCAGTTTTGTCATTTCTAGTTGGTTTTAATACAGACTTGTCTGGCTGGGCAGATGAAACTCTGCAAAGTAACAAGTGACTTGTGGGTGAAAGAAAAGAAAAAGCCATCTGACAAATGAAGTTACAAATTTGGAAGTCTCTGCTATAAATCAGTTGAGACTCGGAGTGCTTAGAGTACCAGGGCCAAATAGATAATTGTCTATTAGGTGGCAGATGGCTCACTGGTGAGAACAAACCCTGAAATTATGGATCTATTTCCATAATTTTTGTGGTTCCGGTGCCATTTTTCAGATGCAAAATGGCACAACGTTAACACTGATGCATTGTGATGCGTGAGGACTGGAGTGGCATAAAATATTCACTTCTGCTCCTGGTGGCTCATCAGAAATGAGCCTGGAACACCTCACACACACATTCCCCTCCCTGCTGCACCTCCTTCCCTTCCCTTCCCGCCTGGAATTTGGAGTCTCTGCTGTGGGTGTGGAGCCCTCCCTTTCAGGACCTTGCTGCATCCCTTCAGTGCTTTGGGAGCTGAGGTGCTAAATTTGGCCTGGAGAGGAGAGGCAGCTGCAGGGAGCCAGAACGGGCACAGTGGTGCAGATGCCTTTTTTTTTTTTTTTTTTGGCTCTTCTACTTTTCCAGTTGCTGCTTTTTGGAGCCGTCAGTGGAGAGAGGAAAAGCTCTGGGATGCTGGGAGATGAAAAGCTGCCACGTTCTGCAATCCTGCCTCCCAAATCTGCAGGGTTTAAAGGCAGCCAGCACAGTGTGCTTCACCTAAAGAGAGCCTGGCAGCTCGATGAGGCAGCACTTGCAGTGCCATCATCCCCTGCCTGCCTGATGATAGCTCAGGGCTGAACAGAGGCAGAGGCTGAGACTGAAATCTTTTGGTGGGGGAACTTCTCACAGCAGTGAGGCAAAGGCAGCTGGAATGGCTGAGCAGGCAGGTGAGGGGTGCACATGTTGGCTCTGTCAGCACTCAGAGCCCTGGGTGAAGTGGGCACTTTGGGGAGCCTCAAGCTGTCCCTCCTTGCCAGAGGAGACAGGAAAAGAGGAGATTTTCCCTGCAGGGGATGTGGCTGTTGGAGGCTGAAGGAAAGCTTGGATAGTTTTCCATGCCCTCCCTGGGATGGAGGTGTGTGCACAATCTGAGCCCCCAGGGGCATTGCTGGGTTCACCCTGGGCCTGTCTGCACTGGAGGGGTTAAAGAAGTTGAGGGAAGGAAATAACTTGAAATTTCATACTCAGCTGAAAATGAGGCTGACTCAGAAGGACAGTGTGAGGGGTTTGAGGGAGCAGAACAGGATCATTTCCACATCCTCTGCGTGTCCAGGCTCCCTGTGTGCCAGCAGGGTGGGTCCTGCTTCCCCAGCTCTGATTGAGGGCAGAAAGGAGCCCAGGAGGTGCCTGGCTGTTTCCTTTTGGTGCAGGAGCCCTGCTGCTCTCTGTGGGAATGCTGCCTCTAAAAACACCATCCTTCCCTGCTGGCAGCTTCAGCACTGAGCTCTGCACTGCCCAGAGAGAGCATAGAGCTCCTCAAAGATTCACCCTGTTATGTTCATGAGAAATGAGAACTTCCTATTTAGAACCTGCTGCCACTGGAAAAAAACAAAACAGAGGTTTTGACAAAAATGAAGTGAACACCCCGAGTCATATGACTGGGACATGTTTGAGTGCATTTTGGGGAGGGTTTTTTCCCCCTCCCTGGGTCATTATTTAGTTTCCTCAGCAGAGCTCTCCACTGACTAATTCATCCCACACTGAGTTTTTAAACCCCAAATTGGCTTTATTTGTTTGTCCAGCATTCCATCTCCTGGTGGTGTTGGAGCCTGAGTGTTATCCACAGTTCAGCACATGTTTATCCTCCTCCGTATGAACAGCTCCAGGAAACTTTACTTTGGAAGCTTGATGTTTAAAAAGGAGGGGGGAATCTGGAGATGTGGCTTTTTGCTAATTAGGGAGGATACTGCCAGGGGCTTGTGATGCTGGGTTAGTGAAACACACAGCTGGAGGGAAGAGGAAGAGCTGAGATGACAGAAGGAATTTCAGACCAAAGTAACCTGCAGATTCTGATCCTGAAATCGAGCAGCAATTGCTGCTGCAGGCACGAGTGCTCTGTGGAGGGAGGATTGGGTTTAAATCATCATTTTCCCTCAAAAGTCTGGGCTGAGGGAAGCATTTCAGACTTCTCTTATCTTTGCTGGAGAACATGGTTGATTCTCTGAAGCCCCTTCTCCCCCTTTGTTATCTTTTCTCCCAAGGGTTGAATCAAAGGATGTTCAGGTCAGTGCAGTGCTGGGGCTGGAACTGCTCAGAGCCAGGCTGGGGGGGTTAGAAAAGGCAGCTTTATTTAAGGCACTCCTTGGAAGCTGACAAGTCTCTCCCAGATGAAGAAAGGACACTTGTAGGTTTAATTTTTCCTCCCAGCTGGAGGCAGAGGGGCAGGAGGACAGAAAAAGCTGTGCTGGGATGTGTGTGTGTGTGTTGGAACTTGCACAAGCACTGCCCTGCAGCCCTCAGGGGGAGGTCAGGCTGCTGGGCCCAGCTCAAACATCCCAGAAGGAATTGTTTGAGTTGGAAGGGGTTGCTCAGAAATCACCCAGCCCATGTGCAGAGCTCTCTGAAGAAATCACTGTGGAGTTTTGATAGAAGATAACAAAATATCATGGATTTGGTCTTTGGGAGTGTGTTCTGTCAGTGAATAGAATGAAAAGCTCTGTGCAGTCCCTAAGATCAGTTTCTCCCTGACTTAGGGACAGATCAGCTTTGGCCTTACACTCTTAGCCCATTTTAACAACCACTCTGAAATACTGATGCTCTCTGCCAAAGGCTGGAAATTCAGGGCTGGAGACAGCTTTCTACAAATCCCACATGGTTTGCAGGGCCAAGGGGAAAGGTGGGGTTTGGGTGTGAGATGTGCCAGGATCTTCACCAGAAATGATGAGCTGGAAACCTCATCCCAGCTGTGGGTGGGATGTGTCAGTGGGAATTAAGATTTTATAATTAACAGGCCACGGGTCTGGCAGTGAGTGGGGAAACTCCTATCTATTCCCAGAGCTCAGGTGTGGAAATTCCCACTGGTGGTGACTGTTTGCATTCCCTTTTCCCCTGGCAGATGATGAAGTTTGCCTGGGATAACTACAAGCAGTACGCCCTGGGCAAGAACGAGCTGCGCCCGCTGACCAAGAATGGCCACATCGGGAACATGTTCGGTGAGTGGGGCTCCATTTCCTGCAGTTTCACTTCTTCTGAGCTTTGGAGGGTCTCATGTCCAGGGCAGCTCCTGTCTCTGCACTGCAGGGAGGTGTCTGTGCCACTGCTGGTGTTGGCAGCTGTCACCTGCACTCTCTGGGTGTCCAGGTCCTCCACATCAGCTCCAGGACCTGGGGGGAGCTCCCAGCCTGTGGGGATCTGCTTTTCCCAACCCCAATCCTGCTCAGCTTTGGGGGCTGAGATGTGGGGAAGTGTGAAGGTGGAAATGGCATCAGGTGTCTCTGGCACCATCAGCCTGGAGAGGAGAAGGTTTGGGGTGAGCTGACATTTCCTGAGCTTTTGAAGGTGGCATGTCCAGGGCAGCTCCTGTCCCTGCAGTGCAGGGAGGTGCCTGTCCCAGCTGCTGCTGAGGGGCAAGGCTTTGAATCCACTGTGCCTGTCCCAGGGAATCCCATCCCTTCAGCCTGCTCACCTCCCTGTGCAGGGCCAGCTCCAAATGTGCTTGGGAGCAGTGCTGAAATGAAAGTGTCTTTATTAAAACATGAAGGCAGCCCAGAGCTGACAATGCTGCTATTTGTCTGAGCTTGTAGGCTTCAGGAGCTGACCAAATTGAGCATTTTCTCTCTCTCATTTCTCCACTGTTGAGCAAGATGTGAATTCCATGAAATATTGAGTGAATCAATATTAAAAGCTCTTTATACTCTGTGCTAACTGGCTTGTATAATTTTACTCTTTAGCAGATTACCTTTTTTTATGTGAGCCACTTTCAGTGCAATTCCCGTGCTCATTCTGGTGGGATACTTGTTGTGGTTTTGGGGCATTTGTTGGCTTTTGGGGATATAAATTGTCTTTTTGCTGCTCTGCACTCGGAGCATTTCCCTGCCTGTGCCATGGGGAGCCCAGCACAATCTCAACAGCCCTTCCTTTCCCTTCCCTTCCCATCCCTGGGCTCCTGTCCAAGAGATCTGTGTGCAGGGATGATCTCCTGGAGTTCCTCAGGGGGCAGATTCCCCGTGAGCTGATTTCCTCAGGCTTTGGAGAGCACTCCCATCCTGGTTTGCACTCTGTAGGTGTCCAGGTCCTTCTCCACATCAGCTCCAGGACCTGGGGGGGAACTCCCAGCCTGTGGAGATGTGCTTTGTGTGGACCCCAACCCCAGTCCTGCTCAGCTCTGGGGGCTCAGATGTGGGGAAGGGAAGTGGAAATGGCATCACGTGTCTCTGGCACCATCAGCCTGGACAAGAGAAGGCTTGGGGTGACCTAGTTATGACCTTCCAGGACCTGAGGGGAGGACAAGAAAGATGGAGACACTGTTTACAAGGGTCTGGAGTGACAGGAGTGGCGTCAGGCTGACAGAGGGCAGGGCTCTGTGGGACATTAGGGACAAGTTCTTTGCTGTGGGGTGGTGAGGCCACATGTGACCCACAGCTGTGCAGGGCTGGGCTGCAAGGAAACCCCATTAACCCTTGGGGAGGGTCAGGTTTGGGATTGTCCCAGGCTGGGTGTGAGCCCAGCCCCTCTCTGCCAGCAGCTCTGATTTGGGTGGGTTTGGCCTTTGCTCAACCCCCTCCAGCAACAGGCAGGTTCTTCATTTGAGGATTTGCATGGAGTTCAGCACCAAGCTGAAGCATTTTGCAGCTCTTCCACTCTGGCAAGCTTGTCAAAATTCCTCAAGGAGTGTGCCAGTAAACAGACAAAAATATTGAAAGCTTTAAAATGCATTTATCATGCTAAAACAATTGACAGTACTTAGGCTTGTTTGTAGTGTGCCTGTGAGCACTCTCAGGGAAGATGCTGTGGAGCACGAGGATTTGCAGAGAACTGCAGAAAAGCAGCTTCATGGCACATTTCAGCCTTTCCATGGGCTTTTCCTCCTTGTAACTGAAGGAGGGCAGCATCAGGCAGTCCCTTGTGGCAGCCCTCTGTCCCTCTTGCCTTCAGGGACCTGCAGAAACGGGGACAGGGCACTGTGGCCCTGCGTTGTTGCCCATTCCCCCCTCCTGTCACATCAAGTGTCTTTTTATTCCAAACTCCAGATGGAAAGGAGGCAAACTGGGTGCTCTCCAGGCTGGAAATGTCAATATTAAGCTGAGATTTCTCTGCAGCTGCTTCCATGTGGGAGGGGAGGAACCTCTTTGGGGCTATTTTCGGGTGTGTTTGTGTGCATGGGAAGCAATCAAGTTCCTGAAGGGTGATACATTTTGTTGTTGTGGATGTGCTGCTGCTCACTTCAGTTTGGCAGCCTCAGCCCTGGGGGGAGCTGCTCTGGATCAAATCTTCCCTCTAGTCCGGGTAGAAATAAAAATGAGCTCTGAATTCTGCTCTTGCAGAGTGTCCTGCTTCTCCTGACAGCCAGGAGAGAGCATCCCTCCCCCTTTTCCTGCCCAGGTAGGAAAACTTGGATCACCAACCCCATTAATCCCTACAGAGATTCAACTTTGCCCCTCCCCAAGTATTCTCCAGCTGCTCCACAGGCAGCATCCCCCCTCTCCTGGGCTTTGTTCTGGTGCCTTGGTCTCCTGTTCCTGCTGGTGCTTGATGTTCTCCAGCTCCTGTTTCTAAGGCATCTCCCTCACCAAAGCCTCCCCCACGTTTCTGGACGGAGTTTCTGTGCACAGAACTTGTGTGATTGCTGTCATTTACAATCACTGCAGCTCGAGAGCCCTTGCCTTAAACCCACAAGCTGTGCTCCTTTCATCAGCATTAATTATTCATCAGTGATGCTTGAGATCAGAAGTGCCCAGCCCCTGGCCTCCAGTGGGGTAAACACGGGTTAGGCTTTCAGATGTGTGCTGATTTCCCTGGAAATGGTGCTGTGGAGAGGGGCAGAGTGCTCCACCAGGCTGAGGGGATGATCTCTGCTGGAACAAACCCACAGCACGGGGTCCCAGTGCCTCCAAATGGTCCTGCAGGCTGCACAGCTGGGGGGGTTCAGGGTTCTCAAGGAAATTCTGCAGGAATTCTCAAGGAAAAGCTGCAGAACACCAGGCACCGCTCAAACCAGGTGCTGGGTGAGGAACACTGAAGGAAAATGGCACAGCTGAGGGTGAGACTGGAGATCTGCAGGTCCAGATTCTGCTCCTGATGCTGATGCAGTTATTTTAACCCTTCTCAGCCACCTCAGCACTGCTGCCTTTGGTGCTGGAAGGATGAAATTCACTGATGTTTGCAAATGTTGGGAGTGGGGCTGCTGGAGAGGGCAGCAGCTCTGTGTGTCACAGCCCCTGAAATGCACCTGTCACCCTGAGCTCCAGAGCACTGGATTATTATTCTGCCCACTCCCCAGCTCTGTCAGAGGCACTTATTTTTCTGACAAAATGTTTTTAAAATCCTGTTAGCTTTACAGAGCTTCTGTAGCTACGGGAGAGTGAGCTGGCATCTCGTTCTGCTCGTGCATCAGCTGAATTGTCAGTTACATTTTGATTGCACAGTCTTTTAACAATGATAAGGTGAGAAGCCTGATTTTCAGATATCTCTTGAAGTGTGCAGTGCTGGCAGCAGAAGAATCTTTCTTTGACTTCTAACCTGAGCCAATTTGCTCTGAAATCAGTGACAGCAAGTAAATATGGAACCTTGCTGTGCTGTTAGGCATTTTTCACCACCTAAATGCACGCTGGTTTATTAATTTTAGTTTAAAAATAGCAAGCCTTAACCAGGTTTCTCCCCCCCTTTTTTTTTTTTCCCCCTCTTTCCCCACTCAATATCATGCCTGAAATCATGAATTGCCTGGGTGCAGCCATTGCTCCTCTCAGCATATGCTGAATTTCTGCAGCGTGGTGAGGCCGTGTGGCTTCAGCTGCTGGGGATCCAAGTGACAACTGTCACTGCCAGGTCAGCACAGCCCTGCCAGCAGCTGCTCTGAACGGACAGGAGGTGTTTACACCTCCTCCTGCAGCAGGGCTCTCGTGTTGCACCACTTTTGATTGCCTGGTGAGAGGGCACGGGGTGGAGAAATTCCTGGAAAAATCAGTGTCTGCCTGGGCTGTGTTTGTGTGCTGGGCTCAGACTTTGGCCTGAGCTGTTTGCTTGGAAGACAGCAGGTCAGTGGCCTCAGCTGCCTGGAAATGGGGCTGGTTTGGCTCTCCAGGATAAAAAAAAGGGGATGAACTGGCTGGGGGAGAAAAGCAGTGACCACAGGAATGTGTCCAGAGAGGCCTCTGGGAAGGACCAAACTGAGTGTCCTGAGCTCCACAACCTTCAGGTTTGTTCTGCCTGGCAAATCTCACCAGACTTTGTCACTGCCCTGTGGCACTGCCACCTGCCAGGCTCAGATCTGGATGGAGATGGCAGGGATCCCCCACTGGAGATGGCAGGGATCCCCCCTTGGAGAGGGCAGGAATGCCCCACTGGAGAGGGCAGGGATGCCCTACTGGAATTTCCAGGAATCCCTGCTGGAAATTGCAGGAATCCCCCACTGGAAATTGCAGGAATCCCCACTGGATTTAAGCCCCAGTGACAGCAGCTTTGAACAGCAGCTGCTCTGGGGCTCCCAGCTCAGGTGCTGGACCCCAAAATCTCCCGGTGCCAGGGTCAGAGCCTCCAACCACCCAGGCTGGCCAGCTGAGCCAAACATTTTCCAGAGAGCTGCTTCCTTCATCCAGGATTTAGCCAGGATTTAGCAGGCAGCAAACACACCCACCTCCATTAAAAGTGACAGGAGCTGGTCTGTGAATATATAACAGAGGAGAGGTAATTGAATGAAAATATTAATTCAGCAATATCCCAGCTACCAGAAGAGAAATGGGAACCTCCAATTGTGCAATCACTTATTGCACCTTTTCTCTTCTGTCTCTGGGTCTCTTTCCCTGTGATCACAAAATTGCAAAACCCTGGAGAGTCCTTTTATGTGATTAAAATAATAATAATAATAATAATGGCTCTCTTAATTTCTATGCTAAATTATGCCTGCTGCCTATTGCACATGACATTGGATGCTTGGCTCCATGAGCTCTTTAAAGAGAAAAATACCTTGTAATGAAGATGTTGCTGGAACTCTGTTGCTCCCTGGCATCATCATCTTTTTTTTTTTTTCTTTTTCATGTATAACGTTCCCCAGATGAATCATTTTCAGGAGGGCATTTTGAGTTGACTTTGGCTTTTGCTGTCAGTGAAATCTGCAGCAACAAACTTATTTGCTGGCAGCAGGAAGCAGGGAATCAGGATTTCCTCCAAATCCCAAACTCACTGGAGTCTGGTTGTGTGTTGGGGCTGACATCAATCCCTGTTGTGGGGGATTTTTCCCTATTTTGAGATCATTCCCAAGCTAATTAATCCTTCAGGAGGTCTTTCCCCACTCCACTCTCACCTTGAGTCCTGCTGGCTCCAACATCAGGGACCCCAAACCCCACACAGGGGTTTAAGCTGATTACAGTGGCTCAGCTGAATTCTCAGCTTGAAATATTCATTTAAAAAGTTTAAACAGAAAAAAAACCCCCAACGTCTCACAGAGTGGCCTCCAGCCCTCCTCAAACACCTTTACATCAAAGCCTGGTTCTGGGGCTGTTGAAAAAATATCATTTGGACTGAGTGGGTTCATCTTAGATTAAAGGAAGAAATAAAATCAGAAAGGAGAACTGGGTGGAGAATCTGAGAGCCCAGCCTGGGGGATGTGGGGACAGCACAGCCTGGCCTGTCCTGAGCACAAACTGGGCAAGTTCATTATCTCCATGCAACCCCATTAATCATCCCAGCTTCCTCACCAGCTTCCTGAACTTTCCACTGACCCCAAACTTAGGCTGGAGCTTAATGAGGCCCAGAAGTAGGAGAGAGTGCCTTGGGATTTGTCAGAAGTGCTTGGCGCAGCAAAACGGGGGAGAAGGAAACAAAACAAGGAATAGAAAAACAGCAAAAACAACCATTAGAGTAGCAAATAGGAGCAGGAGAAGGGAGAAAATTGCGTTGAGCTGTGAGTGGAGAGGGTTCTGTGGGGCCTCTGTGGGCTGCTGAGAGAGGAACAGGCAGAGATGTGGAGGAAGCCACACGTGAGCAGTCCCGTGGTGGAGCACACAGGGAACAATCAGGCTGGAGCTATTTTTTTATCCTTTTTTTCAGGCTCTGGGTGAATTTTAAAACACACCGAGCTCGTCTTTAAGATTTTTTCCTTCTTTTAATATTTTCTTTAAGCACCCCATTATGGATGTTGCCTGTGCCTCATTCTGGACACTAATTATGCGGAAATAATTGTCTAATCTTCAGAGATATTGAGCGTGTGATTAAAAGGCAGCCAGCTGAGAGTGGGAGGAGTTGGACTGCTCACAGACCCAGCTCTGGATTAGGAGCCTTTGGTGGCAGCTCCACAGCAGAAGCTGAGTTGGAGGCTNGATCCATGTGATGGGATCAATGGGATCCATGGGATGGGATCCATGGGATGGGTTAGGATGGGATGGAATCCATGGGCTGGGATGGGATCCATGGGATGGGCTGGGCTGGCATAGCATGAGCTGGGATGGGACCCATGGAATTTATAGGATCCATGGGGTGGGATTGGATTGGATGGGCTGGGATNCCCATTATGGATGTTGCCTGTGCCTCATTCTGGACACTAATTATGCGGAAATAATTGTCTAATCTTCAGAGATATTGAGCGTGTGATTAAAAGGCAGCCAGCTGAGAGTGGGAGGAGTTGGACTGCTCACAGACCCAGCTCTGGATTAGGAGCCTTTGGTGGCAGCTCCACAGCAGAAGCTGAGTTGGAGGCTTGGCACTCCCAGCTGGTTTGAGCAAACATCCGGCACCCGCTCCAGGGGNATGGAATGGGCTGGACTTTGAGGTCCTTTCCCACCCAGACCACTCTGGCATTCCGCAGGGAGGTAACTGCCACCCCTGGGGTTCCTGGCTGCCCTGCCTGGGCTGACAGTGGCTTTTGGGAATGCTCTGGTGTCTTCTGGCCACTGCTTGCAGTCAGATTCTTGATGAGATTCTTGCCAGAATCACAGAATTAAGGTCAGAAAAAACCTTTAAATCTCAGCAGTGACCCAGCAGCACCCCTGTGTTCATCACTAACCCACATCCCCATTTCTGAGCACTGACAGGGCTGGTGACTCCTGAGCAGCCAGTTCCAATGCTTGATAACCCATTTCCCCAAAATCCAACCTCAACCTCCCCTGGCACCACTTGAGGCTGTTTCTTGTCCTGTCCCAGAGCCCGGCCCCCCTCTGGCTCCTGTTTTATTCCAGGAGGATTTGCAGACACAACCCCCCCTGCACTGCCAGGAACTACTTAAAAAAACAGAGCAGCTTAAGAATATTTTAAAAATACACTTTTGGCTATGGCTGTTAATGTTGGAAATATCTTGAGACTCGTGGGTTTCTTACCTTTATCCCTCTGTATTTTAGCTTTCCCTTGTTTATGCAGAGGAGCTGGAAACTGTACAGCAAAAAAAAAAACCAAACCAAATCCACTTACTTTGGTTTTAATTCACTTGGTTTTCACTCCTGAAACTTCTGAAGAGATTAAGCAGGTTCCAAACTGGCTTTGCTGTGTTGGATTTCACATTTAGAACTTAACTGCTTTATCACATCATTCTGTGCCGCTGCTGAGCGTTCTTCCCACCCTCATTATGTATCTCATTGGATATTCATCTGGATTAGAGTTAGATTTTGACATTTTTCTATTCACCTCCAGGAGATCATATATCAAATGGGACCTGCTACAGAATTTCTTCCTCTGTAATTTCTCCAGGTGCTTGTTTCTGATTTTTTTTTTTCCATCTCTGCTGCATTTCGGGGGAGAAAAGTCCCTTATCTCACTTAATCAGTGGGTTTAACTTCCTCCCACAGGACATCAACTCCCAGATTTGTCACTGCTGCCGGGGCTGCCTCTGTGTGCTCAGAATATTGTGGCAGGCATTTGTCACTGGAAGACCTTTATGCTTTCACAAAGTACTTCCATTTAGCCTCCCAGGATTGTTCCTGTCTCTGGAGAGAATTTTTTTGGAAGTTCAAGGAAATCCCTCAGCCTTTGCTTGAGGCATCAGTGTGAAACACAGGGAGGATTTTTTTTCTTTTTGGACTGACTAAAATTGTTCATCCTTCTTCTGATGTTTTATTCCCAACACCACTTCTGCACCCTACCACACTTTATATGCAGCTCTAAAAAGGGGTAAAAAAAAAAAGAAAAAAAAAAGGAGAAAAAGTTCAGTGCAGGAAAACGAAAACGTTTCAAGAGAAAGTTCTAAAGGCAGAGGTTGTGTCCTGCTAATTTCAATACACACAGAATTTACCTCTCAGGCACAAACACAGGATTGAGAACACCTCAGTTATTCCTGTTTCTCTCCACAGAGCTTTCATCTGAGCACAGGCTTGCACTGGGGTGGTTTCCTCACAGAGCTGGGGCTGGGGAAACACCAACCCTGTCAGTTCTGAGCTGGGGGATCACAGCATTCAGGGATGGCTTCACAGCAGCCTTGATTGCTCTGCTTCATCTCCATTTCCAAGCTCCAGCCTGTGCTGTGTCCTGCCAAGAGGAGAGGGAATTCAGGAACAAAGAGCCTGAGGATCAAGGTTTGCCCAGAGCTTTCCTGGACTTCTCCTTCAGGCAGCTGGAAGTGGAAGTCGCCTTCAGGCATTAAAATTGACACCTTTTGCCTAGGCTAGAACATTCCTCCTCTCTTGGCAGGCTCCCTCCTGGTTGCTGTGGGAACCGGCATTTTTAATTTCCTGACTTTTGTGTGCACATCCGAAATTGTAGCTGTGATGTTCCCTGTCACTAAGGTAGCTCTGGGAGAGGCTTGCAGGGGATGGAGCAATCAGGAATCATTTTCTGGAGCTCTTCCTTCCCTCAGGATCACCCTGCTGCCCCTCCAGGAGGCTTTTTGGAGACCTGCACTTCCCACTCAACTCAGGGAGCAACAAAACACAAAAGTAGCAGCGAGGGGTCTTTAGTGCTTCCCTTCCCGAGGCTGGAAAGTGCTGGCAGGCAATTCTGCCTCAGTTTAAAGCTTGTCCTGGTGCCTGACCCCTCTCTCCTGCAGACAGTCAAGCTGGGACTCCTTGGCCTTTCCCTGGGGATGTGCAGAGTGTTTTCACCCTCTGGTTCTTTGCAACATCTCCAAAACGTTGTCACGTTTCTCCCCTGGAGGCTGAGCAGCCTCAGACCTACCCAGCTTTAATTGCAGGTCACATTCCTCCTGCTGAGCCCTCTGCAACCTCCAAATGCTGCTGGGAGGAGACTCTGTGCCCTTTCTGTGTGAGACAGTACTGCTCATCTTGGGGTGGGCTTTGTGCCTTTTTCTAACATTGCAACGGCTTGGTTTGAGCTGGAAATCCTTGGTTTGAGCTGGAAATCCTTGGTTTGAGCTGGAAATCCTTGGTTTGAGCTGGAAGTCATTGGTTTGAGCTGGAAATCCTTGGTTTGAGCTGGAAATCCTTGGTTTGAGCTGGAAATTGTTGATTTGAGCTGGAAATCCTTGATTTGAGCTGGAAGCTGTTGGTTTGAGCTGGAAATTGTTGATTTGAGCTGGAAATCCTTGGTTTGAGCTGGAAATTGTTGATTTGAGCTGGAAGTCATTGGTTTGAGCTGGAAGCTGTTGGTTTGAGCTGGAAGTCATTGGTTTGAGCTGGAAATTGTTGATTTAAGCTGGAAATCCTTGGTTTGAGCTGGAAGTCGTTGGTTTGAGCTGGAAGTCGTTGGTTTGAGCTGGAAATCCTTGGTTTGAGCTGGAAATCCTTGGTTTGAGCTGCATTTCCCAGGGCTGCAGCCTGGGTAAGGCTCTCACAGGAGTGCTGCCTCACCATTTATTCCTTCTGCTTCATGGTTCGTTGTGCTTCCCCCGGGGCAGGACGTGCGGCCTCATTGAATTGCATCCCGCTTCTTCCTGACTATTTTCCCAATTTGCTGAGATTATTTTGATATCTAATCCTGTCAAGCAGCATCCTGGAGAGCATTTGGAGGCTTTCAGCCGGGGTCTTGTTGGTGTGACTTTAACAATATGGGAGAGAAAGGGAAGAACACGGACAGATGGTCCCCAGTGATGGAGCTGCCGTGGCTTTAATGTGTTTGTGCTCATGGTAATGGAGCATTTGCATTCTCCTGACCCACTGCAGTCACAGGGAAGATGTGTTTAGATTCTTCCATCCATGATTATGAGGGTTCCAAGCTCAGCTCACCAGCCAGGCATCACACTGAACAGCACAGTTAATCCTGTTAATTCATTTGGAGGCGAAGGGTGGTTTTGTTTCTTCATCTCTGAATTCTCTCCCACCTGGGTTCGTTTCTGGGAGGTGATGGGCTGGGCTGTGGATAAACCCACGGCAGGGATGAGTGGTTTTACAGCCCCAGCTCCAACGTGGTGCCTGTTCTGCAGAGCCCATCCAGAGCAGATCAGATCTGAGGGAAAATCACTGTCAGGAGTCGCAGGCTGTGCTGTCATAACACATCTGCCACTTTTTGGGAAGTGTGTTTGGGAGGCAGAAGGGCACCTTCTTCTGATTGTTGTAATGAAGCATCTCCCCTTTGAATTCTGAGGTGAATTAGCAGCCTGTGCTCATTAACTGCTACCTGTGGCTGTGGCAGAGCAGGATAATCGTTGCAGGTAGGACGTGTGTGTTTGTTTTAATGGGCCTGTTGGGACCCCTCACATTAAATGCTGCAGGTCCTCGAGGAGCTCTGTGGAGGAGCAATAAATTGAATATAATCAGATTACCTTTAACTACTCCAAAATTAATTTCAAACATCCAGACCAGGGAGGCACCAGCAGTGTTTTGCCCCAGCTGTTGTCTTGTGCTTAACCTCCTTGAACTGCTGCTCCCAGAAGTGCTCCTGGCTTGTCAAATGACCCATCTTTGTCAGGAGTAATTACCTCTGCCTGGCCAACATCTGAGCCCCGCTGCCCAAAACCAGGAGGAAAAAGCTCTTTTCCCAGAGGAGCATTTGAACGATTATCACTTTGCAATTTCCTGCCGAGCTCTCGGTGGCCCGCAGAGCTGCCCGTGTGTCACGGGAGACAGATGGGAGGCACGTGGGGAGTGGATTTGCAGCATCTCTGCTGTATCAGGGATTGTGATCCCAGCTCCAGGCAAACCTCCCCTCCTCCCTGACACCTGGGAACAGGAACAGTTGGATTTGGAGCTCCAGGAGGTGTTGGAGTCATGCGAGGATGAACCAGAGCTGGAGGTTGGAGGATCACTAAATGTTGAAAGATGGTTGGAGAAACTGGGGAAAAGAGGATTAAACTGGGGAGCTGCTGCCAAGTATTAAATATTGAAGAATCAGCTGGCAATAGGTGCTTATCATATGTCTGCTCTCCCATTCCTGTGAAGGAAGTAACTTATCTGAGGGGCTGGTGCTGTGACAAGCAATTCATTTTTGTGCTGAACACCTTTCTTCTCCTTTTTCCCCAGTGTATAATGAGAATATTTCTAACCTGTTCCCCCCAGCTTGCTCTCCCCCAGACTCTGCCTCCTTTGCCATGTCCCTGAATGAGCCCAAGCTCTGGTTTTGTGTCTCTCACCCATCACTGGTTCAGGGCAGAGCTGCCACTGCTGCTTCAGCTTGAACGATAGCCTTAATTCTCCAGGGGAAATTGATATTTGAAAAACATGAGTGCTTTGTAATCCAAAAAAAAGCCATTTCTTCCCCAGCTGGAACACACTCTCTATTAAATTTGATTATAGCAGCCTAAAAGGCAGCACTTGAAGCTGCCTGTCTGGTGCCAGCTTTACCTGTCCAGCCCATATGCTGAGGCTGCTCTGTGCTGCAGGTGGAGCTGGGATTCATTAGCACTTCCCAGGAAGCTGGAACATCTCTCCTGTTGACAACAGAAAGCAGACTGAGCTGTGGTGTGAGCCAGATGTTTGGGTGATTTCCCTCATGCCAGCCTTCAAAGTTCCTTTGCTGGAGGTGGGAGGCTCAGCCCGGGCTGGCAGATGGAGCTCTGGGGGCTGTGCTGTGCCCTGGGCTCTGCTCCTTCCCAGCCACGTGCTCCAGGATTAATCCTCTGCTGTTCCTAAGCATCTTTGCAGGGAATGACCAGCCCTTTGGCCTTCCCTTAGCTGGGGGAAGTGTGGCTGTGCCACCCTGCAGTGCTCAGGATGAGGGCTGGAGCTGGTTTGGGTGTGAAGCTCAGAGAGCTGGGCATGCTCTGGGTGATGTCCTGTGTGTCATTAATGCATGGAATTCCAGTGGATCCAGTATTTCCTCTGGAACTGCAGGAAAATCCACATCTCCAGGGCCAGGTGAACTCAGTGAACAGAACAGAAGCCTGTTGGTGACCTGCAAAGCAGGACCAGCATCCTGTGAATCTGCCAGGGCTGGGGAAGGGGAAGAGACCAGAACAGAAACTGCAGTCAGGGGGGAAATTGTGTTTTGGGGTGATGGGGGTTGGTTTGTTGGGATGTGGGGTGGGGCTTGGCCCAGGGGGTCACCCCGAGACCCCCATGGATGGAGGAGCAGGGACAGGGACAGAGGTGCCCGTGACCCCAGAGGGCAGTGCCAGGTGCCCTTTGCTGCCCATCAGGGGAGCAGCTCTGGCATGGAGAGCCCTCAGGGGGTGACCCTTTGACCAATACCTGCAGAGGAGAGTGAGGAAGATGGATGTGAGGAAGATGGGAAAATAACCTTGGCCACGAAGTGGTTTTTGATGAGGTCCCTGAAGTGTAGGTGCAGTGGTTTATTTGGGAAGCAAAGAAAAATGAGGTTGCTCAAAAGCTAATGGATTTTTTTTTTCCCTAACTCTGCAAGAGAATGTGCTGATACAAAAAGAAATAGATCTTTTCTAATTCTTGGACTACTTCTTTGTCCCCTCCATCTCTCGCTTCTGCTACCTTGTTGCTCAGATGTAATTTGTTTAGTTTGCCTTAAATAAAGGGAATGTAGTTACTCTGTGTTACAGCTATCAGGTTCACAGACAAAAAACTCAATAAATAAGGCACTGGCAGGGCTGGAGCTCAGGTCTGGTGTTTCTGGCTTCATCTGCAGTAGGTACCACTCACAGGCACCTGAAGGACTGTAATGAGTTGATTGTGGATTTAACTGGGAAATCTTCTTTCTTCCTGAAAAGAAAACCCATTTCCCAATTCCATTTGGATTTTCTGTTTAATTTCTGTCAGCTGGACCAGTAGCACCAGCTCTGTCCTGGGGATCCCTGACATCTGGGGTTGATCCTTGCAGTGGGAGCAGGGTGACTTTGCACTGGGGAGCATCTCCTGGGACTGGAGCTGATCTCCCAGAGCCCACCCCTGGTGTGAGCTGTGAGTGCTGCAAGGAAATGTTAGGAAATAAGAAGGTGGGGACTGTTCCTGCACCATTGCAGAGGGGAGATGGATGGCTGGTGCAAAGTGCTTGGGAAGAACAGAGACAAGTCAGATGTGGTGGATAAATTAATTCTTATTTCTCTATCACACTCTCTTTCTTTAAACCCTCTTTCCTTCCATGCTTTGAGGAGAATTCCTCCTGCTTTTTTGGCTGGCAGGAGAAACTAAAGCCCAGAGCAGGGAGGGAGCTCTGGCCTGACCCCAGCCCCCAGCTCAGGAGCTGCAGGCTCCCAGCCCCTCGTTGTGCCTGACCTGGAGCGCTCCGCACAGGGATGGCAAATCTTGGCTGCAAGGCAGATTTTTCAGGGAGCTGCAGTGATTTTCACAGTTAACTTCATTGCCAAGATAATCCTGAGCTGTGTAAAACGTCTCTGTGTGGATTTCTCCCAGCATTGGACAGTTTGCCACCAGCCAGGGGCTGTGTGGTGACGCGGCAGCTCCCAGGCTTCTCACACACATCTCGGGATAAATGTCAGGAGTTCAGGCTGCTCTCCAAGCCCTGTCGTGGAGAAAAAGGACCAAAAAAGCAGCACTTGGAGATGGTCATTTTTCAGACTCCTGCTGGAACAGGGCACTGATTTTAATTGAAGCCTTCAGAGCAGCAGAAGCAGGGGAAGGGATCTGGTGTTTTCCCCCCCTGTACCCCAAGAGGTGAAGGTAAACAAGCAGTGACAAGCAGAGCCCCCTGTGCCTTGGCAGTTAACCAGTTCATCAACATAACCAGTTCCATAGAAACTGCATCCTCATTGCTATTCCAAACAAGATTTCAGCACTAATTTCTGTTTTGACAAATACGATTTGACATAAGAACAGTGGGAGTCAAGACCTTTCATTTTTGATCTGGGTTTACATTGCGCTGATCTAAATTCCTCCCCCTTCTGCTCTTGCTTTTCAGTTGTAAACTCTGTTATTAAAGTTAGCAAAGAGCTGTTTGAAGCCCCTTGTTGTGCAGCATTTAAGCAGTCCTGCTGTATGCAAGATTAAGTCTGATATCTTCCTAATGGCTTGTGCAGTTTGTCTGAGGCGTTGGCACAGAGCGTTCCTGGGCGGGTTTGGAGATGGCTGGGTTGGAAATGAAGGATTTGGTTTCTGCTCACTTGAGTAACTTCATAAAGGGCTCTTTGCCCAAAGGCAGGAGCAGGGCCCCCCTGGGGCTGAGGGCATTAGAGATGAGATTCCTCAAGCTCTGTGCCTGCTGCAGGGCTGGGCTGGGCTTCCATCCATCCCTGGGGCAGGCAGCTGGTGGCAGTCACAGGGGAACGTGGCTCTAAACAGCACAAGGAATTTTCTAGAGGAAGGCTGGAACTGGATGAACTTTAAGGCCCCTTCCAAACCCAAACCAGCCTGTGAAAGAATAATTTTATTTGAGCTAAACCCTGACACCAGGGAGTGCTGGTGGAGATCCTGCTGAGGATTCTCCCACCTCCTGCTGCTTGGGAATCCTTCCACCGTGTTCACCTTTCCAAAGGCACACCCTGAACTCCTCCTTGTTCCTTGGGCCCCAGAGCAAAGCTGGTGGGACAGGAGAGTCCAGCCTGTGGTTCAGGGGCCTTTGCAGGGTCCTTGTTCTCTGTGGCTCCCCAGGCATGGAGAGTGTGATGGATTCAGGAGAGCCTTTGGAAAGATCTCTCCTTCCTGAGGAAAAGGCTATTTCAGACCCCACTTGTAGCTACTTGGCTGCTGAAGCATCACTTTGGGAGCTTTTTTTAAGGCTCTCAAGGGGCAGACTTGCAGCTGGGAGCCCTTCAAGTCTCCTCTCTGGCCTGTGATAGTCCACGCTGGCTATTTTGGGAGAGGGGAGCGAGGGAAGGCAGCGCTGTCCATCCCTCCCATCACAGCTGCTTCTCTTTGGAAAATCAGACATTTGCTCAGCTCTGGGTGCTGGATAAGTGCTGGGCTTGGGCCCCTCTTGTTCAGCTGTTGGGAGAGGCAGGTGCAGGTGAGTCTGGACTTGGACACGTAGATCCCCAGCCTGTAAACACCTCACCCCAAGGTTTTTCATTTCTTCCTAGAGCCTGAGTCATCTCCCACAAAAAAACCCAAAACCAACCCTCACAGCAGCCACCAATGCCAGCTCCTCTCCACCCAGCACCTCTTCCCAGCATTCTGTTAATTAAGTCAATGTTCATTAGTGCTCTCTGTGGCAGGGTTCAGGCTCCTGGGGTGGGTGGGAGCAGGAACAGAGCAGCCTTGTTGCCCACACTCCTCTCTCCATTCTTCTGCTGCACAAAAGAGCAAATACAGGGTGGCACAGGCCCTCCTTCAGCTCAGGGAGAGATGAACCTTTGTCTGCTCCCATCAGCTGCTGCTTCTCCTCCCCTGATCATCACTCAGGGGACAGCTCTGGGTAGGGGCCCTGTCACCAGAGCTGCTGTGACATTGAGTTAGAAATGCCCCCAGACCTCCTGGATTCCTCCTGAGATCCCAGTGGAGGGGAATGGATGATCCTGATGAGGCCCTTCCAGCTCAGCTCATCTGGGGTTCTGTGGCTCTTCTCTCCCACAGGGCAGTGAGGAGCTGCTGTGGATCCTAAAGTCCCTTTCCCAATTAGGGGGATCCTAATCCCCCATATCTGCCCTTTTGGGACCAGCAGAGTGACTCTGCCTCTCCCTGGTGAAGGTATTCCCACCCCAGCCCGTTTGGGGCAGGGTCAGGAGGGGTTTTTCACAGCACACTTCAGTTTGTGGAGACAGGCACAACCTCAGATGTGGTCCTGCTGAAAAGCCTCTGCTCCCAGCTCTGGGTGCTTCCAGCGGGGTTTCTGTCAAGGGTTTCTCTCAAGGGTTTCTTGGTTCCTACTTTAAAACTCCCTCAGAGCAAGTGCAGTCAGGCTGAAAGCAGCAATTTCGAGCTGAGGGTGTCAGCAAGATTCAGGAGTGACAGAGAGGGGTTTGATTTGGTTTCGAGCTGCCTCCCCTTTGATTGCACCCCTCCCACCCTAATGTGCAGGTGCAGAGAGGTGCTGGTTGTGTAACAAAGCAGGCAGGAGGGTCAGGGGTGTCAGCACTGCCAGGTGGGTGTGTTTGTGCTGTGTGAACGTGCCGGGATGTGCACACACCGAATTCTGGCAGCTCAGTGGAGCTCCGTGCTGCTCTGAGCAGGGAAGGAGGGAAGATGCTCCTCCAGCAAAGCTGTGCCAGGCTGGGGGCCAGGGACTCTCTGGGCGTCCTGGTGAGGGACAGACACAGCCAGGGATGGTTTGCCCTGTGCCTGAGGAGGGGAAGGAGCCGCCTTTCCATCCTTTCCATCCCTCTCCTGAGGCTGGAGCTGCCACGGCCCCTCCTGGCGTGGGGAGGGCTCGGGTGGCTGCAGGGAGGGAGTCACGGAGCATTTGCAGCTGCTTCAAAGGCGGTGCAGAAGAAAGGAAACACGGCCCAGCCCCTGGTACAGAACACACAGCCCCAGGTCCTTGTGATGCAGAGGGCGAGGGAATATTTAAAACAAATGTTTGATGTGACACAAAGACAAAGCAGCAGGGGAGCGAGGTTTGCCCTCCACTTTGTCAAACACAGGCAGCAGAGCTGAGCCACTCCAGGCAGAGAGCAGAGCGTGTTCCCGATCCCCAGAGCAATGCACCCAGTTAAAGGCCTGACTTGCTAAAAACATAAAAGGCTCTGTCAATTCCAGCAATATTTTGCTCACTTCAATTAATCATCCCAGAAAATGGTGAGTTTGTTGTCTCTTTGTCTCCATTTAGCTTGAGCAAATCCAACTTTCCTCATTGTCTCTCTGCAGATTATGAAAAGCTTTTGTTGATTATATCATCAAATTAAGCCGAGCCCTGTCGTGTGATTTTCCTCTCAGAATATCACAGTAACAGGCTGTGCCTCAGGTGCCACTGCCCTTCCTTCCCTGTTTAAAATGCTTCCCCTGCCTCCCCGTCACGTCTCTCCTTGCTAACAGGGAAGTGTATAAAAATCACATCATCGTTAATATTGAAGAATCATTAGGGCTGATAAAAGCAGCGCTGCCTGTGATGGTGTTGTTGTTTTTCCTGTGCTTTTAGCAAACATTCCAGGCCCACATCAGCTCTGGCTGATTTTTAGAGCCCACCAGTTGCTGCAGTGACTGTTTGACTCCATCCACCCCTCGCTCCCGGGGATGGCTCCAGTTAGAGATGATCATTTCCCAGGCCTGCGGGAATAAATGGATTTCTGGAGGCTGTTTCAGCTGCCTCCCTCCTCTCCCACAGCCCCTGCTTTTGATGCAGACAGCATCCGAAAGGCAGCAATCTGTAGTTGAGCAGTAAAGTCCTGGTTGGGTTTTTATTAAAGCAATGATGTGCTGGCTGGCTGAAAAGTGTCAAAACTGCAATCTTGTAGCATCAACAAAATAAGGCAGGATCCTTCCCTACGGGAGAGGAATGCTGAGAGGAGGAACGGGTGGATCTGAGCACTTCTCTGGGCTGCAGGGATCAGACACAGTCCCTTTGTCCCTTGGTGAGAGCAGACCAAAGGTTGATGGCACACAATTCACCCCTGCCTCCCTCCACACTCACAGCAGTGCTTCCAGCTGGGTTCTCCTCTCTTAAGCAGAACTGGAATTGAAGTAGCACTGAAGGTATGACAGAAGTGCCAAACCCATCTGAGAGTGCAGAGGAAGGCTGGGGGAATTTGGGAGAGCAGCTGAAAGGCTGGGAGTGAGGAGGAGAACTGACCTGAGCCAGATAGAAACAAGTCTCAGGAAAATCCCTGGGCACAGCAGTGAGTGAGTCTGTGCAGAGGGAGGGGATGGGGACAGGGTTGGTACGAGGAGCTTCTGCTGCAGAAACAAACCCTGAACCTCATCCAAGAGTCTCTGCTGGCACAGATTCCCAAACTCTGCCAGGGGGTGGGTGGGAATGTGGCTCAGCTGAGCTGAGTGTGTGTGGTGGTGCAGAGGCAGCCTCACACCTGTGCCACACCCAGAGGGACGGCTGGGATGGATCCAGGCTGGAGCCTGGGTTAATGGGATGGATCCAGACTGGAGCCTGGGTTAATGGGGATGGATCCAGACTGGAGCCTGGGTTAATGGGGATGGATCCAGGCTGGAGCCTGGGTTAATGGGGATGGATCCAGACTGGAGCCTGGGTTAATGGGGATGGATCCAGACTGGAGGCTGGGTTAATGGGATGGATCCAGACTGGAGCCTGGGTTAATGGGGATGGATCCAGACTGGAGCCTGGGTTAGCAGGGATGGATCCAGACTGGAGGCTGGGTTAATGGGATGGATCCAGACTGGGTTAATGGGGATGGATCCAGGCTGGAGCCTGGGTTAACGGGGATGGATCCAGACTGGATTAATGGGGGCTCCGGGTGTGGGCCCTGAGCTGTTCCTTGGGGGAGTTATTCCAGAATTCAGAATTCTTTCAGGCCTTTGGAAATTGGGCCTGTCCAATTTTGGGTGGCAGAGCTGAGCAGCCTTGGAGGAAGATCCCAGCCCTGGGACTGGGAGCTGCTGCCTGCCCCAGCCCCCCAGGCTGGTTCAGAGCTGTGATTTTATCCCTCTGTGTGTTTTTGCCATGCAGGAGGCCTTCGAGGAGCAACTGTGATAGATGCCTTAGATACCCTCTACATCATGGAGCTGGAGGAGGAATTCCAGGAAGCCAAGCAGTGGGTGGAGAAGAGCTTTGACTTGAACGTGGTGAGTCAGCTGCTGGGAATGCCTGCCTGTGCCACCTCAACTGCCAGCCCTGAGCACAGTCCTGCCCAGGAGGGAAACCAGGAGCTCTGTGGGGGGAGAAACCACTCAGCTGATTCTTTTCTTTCTAAGGCCAAAGGGAACAGTGGGGAATTGACCCCAAATTTCTGCTGGTTCCAGCAGGGGCCACCAGATCAGCCTCACCATGTCTGGCTGAAAATAAGGTTCAGTGTTTAGTGGGTTCTTGTGTTTTGGTCTGGGTTATGGAAACAGACACTTGTTATTAGACACTGCAAGGAAATTTTGTTCATCAAAGAACAAGCTCTGTTTCATCTCAGGTAAATGTCTGCCTGCGATAAGACAAGATTTCCTTATTAAATGAGATGAAGGTTGTAAACCAGCTCCCCTTGTCTGGGCCCTTTGTTGGTGTCACTGCTGGGACTTGTGTGACACCTCAGCAGCACAGAGGGAGCACAGAGGGAGCCAGGGTTTGGAAGGAAGGGCAGCACCTCTAAAAACAGCCAGAGGTGCTTCTCCCTGGGGCTCCTGGAGCTTTGCTGGACACCTGGGGCTGTGCTGGGGCTCTGCAACACAGCAGTGCTGGCAGCTGAAGGTTGCTGTCCCTCCTCTGTCCCTCCTCTGGCCCTTCTGTCCCTCCTTTGGCCCTGGCCATGCTCTGAGCCAGCTCCTGCATCCCTGATGGCATCCCATCAGTGGCACACGCAGAGAATGTTCAAACCAAAGCACAGCTTAAACTTTTATTTGTTTTATGCCAGTCTAGTTGTTGTGAGGAATGGTTCTCCCACGGGAACAATGCCTGCAGCTGCCTTTACAGAGAAGCATCATTTGGGAGGGCACCACTGGCATTCATGGATTCATAAAAGGCAGCCCACATCTGATAAATCTGGTGAATGGTCTCAGTCTGTTACTGAATCGATAAACAAGGGACAAAATCAACTGGGAGATAATTTATCTGGATTTCATAAAAGCTTTTAATCTTGGCCTGCAGAATAGATTGATCTGTAAAGACAGGAGTGAATGCTATGGATTGATCCGTGGAGTCAGGGAGCACAGCATGGGGAGGCAAGGGGGAAATTAATTCAATATTGCCTCTGTACAAGGAGCTCTCATAGTCCAGAAAGGCAACACAGGGACTGCAAGACCCACAAGCTCTGCCTGAAACCGAGTGCTGTGATCTGTCTGAAGTTGTGTCAGGGGAAGTTTGGGCTGGATATTGGGCAAAGATTCTTCCCCAGGGGGGAATGGGCACAGCCCTGAGGCTGCCAGAGCTCCAGGAGGGTTTGGACAGGGGTGCCCAGGGTGGGATTGTTGGGGGGTCTGGGCAGGGCTGGGCTGGATGATCCTTGGGGGTCCCTTCTAGCTCAGCAGATCCTGTAATTTTGTGACTGATTGTGTGATCCTGTGATTGTGTGATTGTATGATTGTGTGATCCTGTGATGGTGTGCTCTCCCTGCCTGGCTCAGGGGCTCTCACAGGTGATCAGTGGGGCAGTCCAGGTGTTTCTCCTCCCTCCAGGCTCCCCCCCTGTCGCTGCAGAGCAAACCAGGTGCTGGGAGGTGGGCAGGGGGCTGAGGGCTCTGCTCCTGCCAGCACTCAGGGCTGTGCTCGTGTCTTTGCAGAACGGAGAAGCGTCGCTGTTCGAGGTGAACATCCGCTACATCGGGGGGCTGCTGGCCACCTACTACCTGACAGGAGAGGAGGTGTGTCCCCCTGAGTGTCCCCTCTCGGTGTCCCGCCCTGGGTGTCCCCCCTG